>JAPDRQ010000138.1:0-84731 GCA_030247915.1 Neophaeococcomyces mojaviensis
TTGTTGCATTATTGCTATAACCGTCATTGAGATTCAAGCGAGCTCGCTCTTTGAGTTCGTACAAAAAAAGTCTTGGTGGCTGGTTTGACCACTTTGGACGAAGAGAAATGAGCATTGGCTTTCTGTTTGTTCATCAAGGGCTTTTAGATATCATTAAAGACTGTCTATCATGAGCGGTCAAGACAAAGACCTCGCAGCACTTGCCCTACAAGAGAAAGAACAGGAACGAGCACACTCAACCTCTGTCAACATGGCACCATCCGATCAACACACATACCATGACATGGCAACGAGCACATCCATCACGCCTCACGACCCGACAAGAGCATCACCGAGCCACCAACAGCACCCCTCTGTCAGCTCCACAACCTCAGACGAATCTGCGGGTACCCCAATTCCTCCCACAGACGAGAAATCTTCGAATGATGAGGGCGTCGATGCTGCTGCTAAAAGACCCGACCTCCAACGCCAGGAATCTCGTGCCGCAGAATTCAGTAAACTCCGAATCGGCATAATCATGTTCTCCCTCTGTACTGCCCTTTTCCTCTCCGCGCTGGATGTGACCATTATTACCACCGCCCTTCCGACCATCGCACAGCATTTCGGTGCCTCTTCTTCGGGGTACACCTGGATCGGCTCCTCCTATCTCCTGGCCAATGCTGCCGCCACGCCCCTGTGGGGCAAGTTCTCAGATATCTGGGGGCGCAAGCCGATGTTGATACTTGCGAATATTGTGTTCATGATCGGTAGTTTGGTCGCGGCGCTTGCTACCTCGATCGGGATGCTAATCGGTGGACGAGTCATTCAAGGTCTTGGTGGTGGTGGGTTGATCATCCTAGTCAGCATCGCAATCAGTGACCTGTTCTCCATGCGTGAGCGGCCGAAGTATTATGCTTTTGTTGGTGCAACATGGGCCATCGCGTCCGGGGTAGGACCTGTAAGTCGCCACTTTCCCTTCTAGCCGCACTTCATACTAACGTGGCCAGGTAATCGGCGGCGTCTTTACCGAAGCAGTAACATGGCGCTGGTGCTTCTACATCAACCTTCCCCTCGATGGCGTCTCGCTACTGCTGCTAATCTTCTTCCTTAAGCTCGACACGCCAAGAACACCATTCATGCAGGGCATTCGCGCAATCGACTGGGTCGGCGGCCTCACAATCGTTGGCGGTGTAATAACATTCCTCTACGGCTTCGAATCCGCCGGCGTAACACACCCATGGAATTCTGCATTTGTCCTTTGCCTCATCATCTTTGGCGCCTTGCTCATGGTGCTTTTCTTCCTCACTGAGTGGAAGATAGCGAAGTACCCAATTATGCCGCTACGACTCTTTGCCGACCCTAGTAATATGGCTGCTTATGGCATTTGTTTCCTATTTGGGTTCGTTTTCATTTCGCAGAGTTATTACCTGCCGTTGTACTTCCAGACCGTCATGGGGTTATCACCTATCCTGAGTGGGTGTACGCTCTTTGCGCTAGTGATTCCACTCAGTATAACGTCTATGATATCCGGGATAGTAATGAAAAAGACAGGTCGATACCAGGAAGTCATTTGGGTCTCAGCAGTGTTCTTCTGTATCGGTGCAGGTCTGCTTATCGATCTGCCAGCGCACACGAGTTGGCCACGTGTGATAATATACCAGATCATCGCTGGTATAGGGACCGGTCCGCTGTTTCAGGGTCCACTCATTGCCCTACAATCTCATCTCAAAGGCTATGATGCAGCAGTGGGCACAGCGACATATGGCTTCATCCGAAACATATCCACATCTATGTCCGTCGTTCTCGGTGGTGTGGTCTTCCAGAATGAACTCGCAAAACGCGAATCCTATCTCGAATCGGTCCTTGGGCCCCAGTTAGCCGCACAGTTCGCCGGGTCATCCTTTGGATCAACGACCGATCAACTTCGCCGCCTACCACCTGCACAGAAACAAGCCCTCAACAATGCATACGCCTCGTCTTTGCGCATCATGTGGATCTTTTATGTCGCATTCGCTGCACTGCTTATTGTTGTGAGTGTGTTCATTACGAAGGTGGAGTTGTCAAAAGAGCATGAGAAGACAAAGACAGGTATTGAGGAGCAGGAACGAATACGGAAAGAACAGCAAGAAATCAAGAAGCAGAAACGAGCGAGTGGTGGGAAGGAGTTGGGAAAGGATATTGAAGAGGGAGTTGCGGGGACTACGCCGACTGCAGCGGAGGGTTAGGAGGTGAGAAAAAGTGTGGGAGAATGACGGGTGGCAGGAGGTAGATGATAGACGTCTTGTTTGTGCGACGGAGAAGTTTTGACAGTGGCATAGCGAATACTTGATGATTTAATGTTCTATCATGTACACTACGGCCATCCAGGACTGTAAGCCTTTCACGTCATTTTTGAGGCGTAGATTGTCTAGAAAGGTAAATCGTCACATTCCCTTGTCAACTTATTTTTGCTTCATGCGCAGCCACCAAACATTATCGCTTGCATTTTGAGGTCAAAGGTCTTAGTGCGATACATTCTAATACCGCAGGGAAGATGTACGCCTGGGGCTTAGCGTCAGGTTGACACTGAAGTTTTGACATGATAAACAGCCACAGCTATCCCCGAACGTTCATAATCATTCCCAGTAGTTGACGCCGCATGAAAGCAATGGACTGTACGTATTTATCTCTGGTTCCATTCATTTCGTTTCCTTTGTTTAGTTTCTTTTAAATATCACCATCGACGAACTGACCGGTGTGAGCGTGTTTTGATCAGTTCCGCTTTGATACCACGTGTTCAGTCTACGCGTCTCAGCCCGATACCTTCAACAATCAATTGAAAGATCAGCGACGTGCATGGCACTTGTTTTTGTATGGCGGAGAGCCCGAGATGGGCGTTTTTGCTCGATCGACCTGTGCGCATACTGTTTGTTGCAATACACATTGCCGCCTTGTACCCGATGATGCGCCCTGCATGTTTAGCCCCAACCATCTATGCTCATCACATGTGAACGACATCCAAGTCTGTTCTGCAGTCGACATCCCGCACAGTGTTACCAAAGCATAGGGAGTGACAATCGCTTCGTTGCATCGTATGAATGCCTCCAATGCAGATATCACAGCTAAATTTCCGGCCCAAATGCTTCACGAAGGGCAGAAAAGTTACATTTTACTGTTACCGGGAATCAGGCTGAGCTCAAGAATTCCCTGCCCCCAAGTTATGTGAAGCTAACTACCATCCACGAAAGCAAGACGGCTTCCAAGCTATGAAAGGAATGTGGATAACAATTTTACAGCTTTCATTTGCTGCTGGCAAAAACAAAACTTCCGTCTCGTGCAGCACTCGAAGTATTTCAAGCCTCTATGGAGTGCTTCTCCCGCAGTCGTGTATCAAGATCGAATCAAGGCAGGTATTTCATTAGCTTGCATGCAACAGTCGGCTGGTGTTCGGTCATTTATACTTACGAAAACTGCTTTCCCGGCCGCTAAGCCTATACCTCTAGATGGAGCATAAAAGGGCAATAGCATCACCTAGCTTGAGACTGAGCTTCCAACGTGTATGAAGCGTTTTTGCGACTACGGAAACGTTCATGATGCAGTCAGTCAGCGTCGCATGCATCTTGCTGGCTCTCATACTCAATGTGCTGGGGGATCGAATCTTCAAGGCCGCTCCGAAGCACTCTAGTCTCAAGAGGTCGACTCTGGGTATTCAGCCGAGCCTTGACTACCAGAAGCTCGTCTATCACAGCAGTATGGAGATTGTCTTCGATTGAGACTGCAACTCACTGTGTGGACCAGATGAAAGCAATAGCGAGATGGCGGCAAGCGTCATGCTTGTGCCGAAGATACCTATCCTCATACATGAAGATGTCAACTATGAAATCCTTCGATGTACTTGCACTCTGCATGAAATGCACGTTGACTTCTTCTATCGAGACACCGTAAAGGAGGCAGCCGTGCAATGGAACAAACATCCAGAATTTGCCATTATCACGTCTGACTGGCCTTGTGCAAAAGGAGGTGAGCATACTCCGTACATGTAAGGCTACATCCTTTCAAGAATATCTCGTCGATCGCAAAGTTTACAAATTTGCAGAGTTTCTTTGTTCGCCGCCGACGTTTCGAGACAGAAAGTCATTCTACGAGCTCGACAAGCGAGTTTGAGTGAAATTACTGATCGGATGGTGGTCGATATGGGCAAGCATGTGTTGGCTGAACTGGATCACAAAGAACTCAAACGTAGGATGGCTGAAGGTGCAAAGGCCGCCGTCGCTGCCTCATCTTATTATCAGTCCATCGTCCAGACGGCTACAACTCAAGCTACCACGCCGACAACAACCTCACCAACGGGTACTTCGAATGACTTTCCAGCTTTCTCATTCTCCTCGACGCAGGCTTCCCCGACTGGCTCCTCTTATGGACCCAAGGACATATCATTTAGTTACATCAATACTGTTCTAATTCCTCCAGCCAATGAAATAGCAAATGACGTTGCAAGACTCCTGATCGGACAGAATTTGTAAGTCGTACAATGCCACCACCACACGAGTACAAACCTGACGAAGCTAGGAACTACTTCAAACTCACTTCCCTAACCTGCACCACGGCTGGCTCAATAGACTTCAAGGCTGGCGGCTTCACATTGCCATCGTCTGATGCATCAATATTGACTAAGATTGACGCTTTTGTGGATTTCCTGGACGACGGCTATCTTGAATTTGATGCAAACAATATTGCAGCAAACATTTTATTTGAGCTAGACTTCCAGCCAGGTTTCACCGCCAACATATACACCGCATACCTTCCGCGACCGAAACTTGGCTCGATTGGAGTATGAGGATACCCAACAAATCCATTATGAAAATACCTAACTGACATTATTGTAGATAGCTGGCGTTATCGCTTTTACTCCAGTCTTGGACCACACATTTCCGATTACTGTCACCCTAAATAGCCCCGTCACGATCAAAGCTGGCTTCACCGTCTCCCCGTTCCCCTCCGGCAAAATACTTCTCAACGTCAGCCATCCACTTAGTTCTTACGCTACGGGCTTTGACACAAAAGTCAAATTTCTTCCATTCGATGTTAACGCTCCAAACCTCTCCTTTAACATCTCTGTGGCCTACAGGCCAATGCTCAGCATAAATGTTGGTCTCGTCACCGGCTCCAGCGCAGACGCATTGGCTTCAATCTCTGGGGGTGTAGGCGTCTATGTCGATCTCCCAAAGCTCACAGCTGAGGTTACACAAGTGCACAACGTCAATGACAAGTGTCAGCCAGACTCGAGCAAACAGAACAGTGAGTACATTCAAGTACAGCCCAGTATAAACTTCGATACTGGTGCTTTCTTTTCACTATCTGGACATGTGGGCACCAAGAACGTCCCATCCGTTCCGAATGGCCCAAAGAAGCAAATGAACAGCACAACACATGCACTTGGAGAGCAGTGCTTGAGATGGGATGCCGGAAAATCTTCGCTTATACTTGTATCAGACACAACGGACAGCCTCAGTAATGTGCTTACGTTAAGCACAGGAGCGAAAGCAGGGGTCGGTATCGGTGCTGGAGTTGGTCTCATCTTAATCCTAGTTGCTGGTTATTTCCTCGTCACATGCCTCAAAGGCTCGTACGGAAAAGAAGCCGATCACAACAGCAAAGCAGGACACGGTGGTTTGCGGGGGTTTCTGCGCAAGAAAACAAGCGAATCTTATATGTACAAACAAGGACCACAAATGAGCACCAGGGATATTGGTGCATTTGCATCTCCTCAGAGTACACACATACCCACGGTCAATGAGAGGCTACTATATCCGGGATCGCACGGAGAAGAACAGCACTGGGGCAATTCGCAATACAACACTCAATATCCTTACGGCAGTGCACAGCAGCCCGTCAGTCAACAGCAGTACCAACCTCCACAACATAACACTCAATATCAATACAACAACCAACATGCCAACGATCCTTACCAAATGGATGCATATCAAGCACAATACGCATCTGACCCGCGGTACACCACGGCCAGTCCTGCACCACTATCACAGGACGTACGACCACCCGAGCCCAACTATGTCGGTGCGGGATCTACCACAACGATCTCACCATCCATCACACCAATCCATCGCAAGCCGACAGCCGCACAAACACGAACCCAATCCGACAGGAACATTCCCACTGGAGGACCTGGAGGACCTGGAAGAGCAGGACTCTCTCAAAACCCCCCCTCGCCCACTCCTCTCGCCCAACCCCACCCACCTCTCAGCCACTACAAATCCTATCCTCCATTCGCCCCCAGTGGCGTGGCATCTCCATACCCCAACGACCAAATCTCTTTTGCAGGCGGAGGCTGGGCCGGCGCCAGGCCCGGGCCAGAAAACACAAGTGGGACTATATACACGCAGCCGCCGGCTGGCACGACAGTAGGTCAAGGTATGGACGTGCAGCGCTCGTACCACGACTCCGTGACGCAACCACAGCTTCAGCCCGACGGTATGTGGGGGACAGACGGACGTGGTGGTGGTCAAGGTGTCACTGGACAAACCTATCAAGGATCTGGCCTGGTGAGGTTCAAGAAAGTGCGGCTGGGTCAGTGATGGATTGCTTGATGGACGGTGTGTTGATGATGATGACAAGTAATGGTTTAATTTTGTCCCACTACCTACGTGGTTACACTTCTGTGACTCAGGGCGAAACCAAAAGCTTCTCTTCTTAGATAGAATCACATGTATCGGCCCCGTCTTGGTAGGGCCGAACTTTCTTCTCTCCTCTTGTTTCTCACTTTAATCATCTCCCTAGTTTCTGAATCTAGTTGGTGCTTGGAACACGTGCTTATCTGCATTTACGACTAAGTCATTGGCCGTTTCTGATCTCTCTTTACTGTAGTATATTTATACAACACGCAAGAAAATACTCAAAAGTCGTCAGACGAAATTTTCAACAGCAGACTCTGAATCTTCTTCATTCACCTCTTCTATCTATCTCAATCTCTACGAAAGTACACGACTTAATAATCCCTCTGAGCCCTCTGCCAGCCTGTTCGGGATCCGTCGTCGTGATGATACATCGTGTTGTCACTTGCGCTGCCGTCTGCGTATCCGCTCCCGACATGCGTGTACGTGCTCCCGGTCCCGGTTTCCGTGCCAGCGCGGGCGCCACCGTACTGGCTCATGTCTTCCCTGTTCCTCAGCTCTGCGGGGTATCCATGCGCGGCAGGCTGCTGCTGGTAGCCACCGTACTGGCTCATGTCTTCCCTCGCGGGCATCTGGGCTGCGGGCGGGGGCCCGCCGTACATCTCGGCGTGGTTCACGTACTGCGCTTGGTACGCGTCCATTTCGTAGGGGTTGTTGTGTTGGCGGCCGTAGAACTGGTTTTGGTGCGGGCCTTGCTTCTCGCTGAGTTCCGGTACACCTGCCGCTGCCCCGCCATTCGCACGCTGGTTGTCCAGTTGTGCTCTGTTTGCTGCGGTGCCGAATTCGTTTGTGTTGACATGTTGCATGCCTTGCTGGTCCTGCTGGGCCTGCGCTTTTTTGTTTTTCCTGCGTCGGAGAAGGAAGAATGCTACGAGGCCACCCGCAAGTAAGACACCTCCTGCAATGCCGACGCCTATACCTGCTTTTGCGCCTGTGCTGAGGCCTCCCCCGCTGCTTCCGGCGCCGCCGTCAACGCTGGGCCCGGAAATCATCACTAGCGAGTTCGTGTTTGAGTTCCATCGCAAACACTCCTCCTGTAAATCAAAGGTCGAGCTGTTCAACTGCCTCTGTGAATTCTGCAAATTGCTAGGTATGTCCAACCCGCTCACAGATCCGGCAACCGAATATACGACCCCGGAATCAAACGTCACGCTCGGTATAACGTGGATGTAAGCATTATCCTTGCTTGAATCGGGCTGGCACTGGTCGTTCACATTATGTACCTCATCAACCTGTGCTGTGAACTTCGGTAGATCCAGATAGACACCAACACCGCCGGAGAGGCGGTTTGAGGATGAGGAGCCGGAGAAAAGTCCGGCGCTGATGGAAAGCATAGGCCGAAACGAGGCAGAGACGCTGAAAGAGAGGTCGGGGCTGTCGGCGTCGAAGGGTAGGGGTGTGACAGAGGTATTGAAGCCGGTTGCGCGGGACGAGGCAGGGTCGTTGATATCAAGGATAACTTGGCCCGAAGGAAATGGTGACATGGTGAACCCGGTGCGAATTTTCGCTGGCGTGTTGAGGGTTATGGACACTGGGAAGGTAAGATCCATAACTGGGCTAAAGGTAACAAGGCCGGCAATCTGGAGACAATTAGGAGGTTTTCAACTAGAGGCATATTCGACCTACTTGGATTGCGCCGAGAGTTCTCCGAGGCAGGTTCGCTAGATATGTGGAAATAGTAAATCCTGGTTTTAGGTCGAGCTCGAATGACATGTTTGCTGCGACGTTGGTCGCGTCAAATTCGAGAAAGCCATCGGTGAAGAAATTACTCAATGTGGTTGTTGTACTGGATGATATTGTGAATCCAGCGGCTTTAAAAGCAACGGAGCCGCTCAAGGTGCAGTTTGTGCATGTGAGCTTTACGTTTGGTCTAACCTGTGTCAGTACTTGATTTGACAAACGGAGCACAGATGAGTTCTTACACAGTCTGGGCAGCCACATATGCTGCGATTTTGTTATCTGGAGGGATCAAAACAGTGCCGATCTCGGAGAAGGATATGTCTTGAGGTCCAAAGGAAGAGCCTGTTGGTGAAGCATTTGTGGACGTGTAGGTGAAAGCTGGGAAGGTGTTTGATGATCCTGACCCGGACGAGGCCGTCACAGTGGTCGCGGATTGCGATACAGACGATGTAAGGCTGGAAAGCAGACTAGAAAAAGCGCCAGAAGCAGAGCTAGCAGTGGCTGATGCTGACGTTCTTGTTGTTGTCGATGTTGTACGAGTAGAAGAGGTAGTAGGTGGTGGAACATAGCTCGAATATGCTGAAGCGTACGGAACGAAAGACGAGGACGCACCCGCCTGACGCTTGTATTTTCGATGATCCATCTGAGGCACAACATGCTCGCCCACGTCAACAAACATGCGCTCCGTGACATTTTGTAGCGTTGATTCTGTAGCTCTTAGAGTGACCTTATGCCTGTTAACGTCGGCGGCAAAGAAAGAGACACTGTCTTGTAAGCATAAAAACTGCTGTATCCTGCATGAGTCTTACATGTATGGAGTTTGTTCGCCTCCTCTTGCACAATTCCATGTTGGTGTTATAATTACAAACTCAGTGTAGTTGGCCCATGTCACGGCAACTTCCTTTACAGTATCCGCATAGAAGAATTCAACATCCATCTCAGACTGTGAACCGAGATTTACACAGCTGACTCGAAGGATCTGAAGAGAATCGTCGACATCTTCATGTAGAAGGATAGGTATCTTTGGCACAAGCACAACGCTCGCAGCCATTCCGGTTTTACCATCATCTGGTACACCATCAGTATGCGATATCTTCATCTACCCGGCAGCTAACGCACGATTGTAGTAGACGAGCTTCTGAAGATCGAGACTCGGCTCGAGACCAACGTTCGATCTTTTCAGGCTGGCCTCCTTTGGTACAGCTATGAAAGTGCGATCACCGAACACATTGTAAGCAAGAGTGAACAACACATAAAGGAGGATAAAAGACCGCATTGCAAATACTGTCCCAGTACCACGAGAGAGCTCTCAATGCCTGAAGGGTTTCTTCAATGTAGAGATGGCCGGACTGCATTTGTATGCGCCATATTAAGCTTCAGCCTTGGTGGTGGGAGGAAGATGGGTGTCCCACCTGCCACAGAAGTCATGGTACGAGAAAGCACCGCCTATCTGGTTGCTGCATGCACGCTGGCTAGCGGAAAGGCGCGAGGGCTTCAATTGATTCGCCGAATGTCTCATCAACACGGGCCATGACCCAGATACACGAATTTGAGACACTATCGAGGGACAAGAAGCTTGGAAGGCGTTGATCCATGAACCCCAAAGATCTTCAGAAGGTTTGGAGTCATTCTACCACCAATGATAATAATGCGGGCCAAGGAGATCTCGGGGCTAAAACAGATCCTACTCAGCCTGAAACATATCGTTTCTAGTCGAACTTCAAGCAAGACGTCTGAAAAGCAGAAGGAGTCGAGCTCGGATGGAAATTTTTTATGCGTAATGCCCTGCTGAAACACTTTATGTCCTTGCAACGTAGGATCAACTCATTCTGTGATGTATTTCTGTTGTGGAAGCCAAAAACGTGCTTCCCTGCGACTGGCGGAATTTATTGAAGCTAAAACGCAGGGCGCAGCTCAAACACGAGGTTGAACAGCCGATTTGAGCTCGCGTCGTGTTGATCACAGACGTGCCCGTGATCTGGCGTATTTGGCCATCGGGAAAGCCGGCCTTGGTTATGGCAGTCATAACATAACAGACTTTTTGGTCGTCGTAATAGAAAAGAAAGAAAAAAGGATGGAGTACACATTGACTAGAAATGCAAATCTCAAAGCATTTGAACAAGGAGATTTGCCAATTGCTATGAAGTCCTGGCGCAGCAAAATCGAGGTTCAGGCCACCAGGCAGCGACTCTCTTCGAACAACTGAGGGAGAATAATCACCACAATTACGATGCTCTCATTCACAGTTCTTGGTGTATCATCGCGTTCCTACGAAGCAAATGAACGCATGGTTTTCTAAATCTTTCCACCATTGCCATCTGGGGATGTCCATCTGCGATCACCGTTTGATCTTGCTCACGTGGAGGGGCACCTCTAAAGCGATGCTCAAATATCTAGATACTGATGTGTGCTTTTCCAACCAACTTTGCTTTCTCGTCTTAACAACTTTTCGTGTTGCCCTTTTAGGCCATTCCTGTAAGTTTAGTTTTAACCCTCCTCGCAAACGCCCTTCTCCAAAGCATCTAAAGCCCCTTCATACCGGCCAGGCACATGGTCCGCAAACATATTTCTTCCGAACCTTAGCTCGGCGAACCGTTTCTCCACATCTTTCACAAACTTTACTTGAATCCTCGTTGCAGGCCTACCAAGCGGCCGAAACCCGCCTTGTCCCTCGTCGCTCGCCTCAGCATCAGTATTCCTGTCGAAGACTCGAGTGGATTCGAGGACAAAAACTTCGCCAGGAGGAACCAATTTTTCCGATGTGAGGAGTTTGCGGAACTCGGTTAGTTGACGCCATCCCCATGCGTCTTCGCCAAGGCCATCACCAACCAAGTTCTCCGGTGGCGGTGGGCCGGCGGAGGTTGAGGTGTGTCCATCGGAGGAGAAGAAAGAGGTAACGGATTTTAGAGTTCGCTCCACAACGCGTTGCTTGAGTTGCTTTAATTCGCCCTCGATATCAGCTTTCAGATGTCGAGATACAGCACGGAAGTCATGCAGCGTGCCTAGACTGAGGCAGGGCACTATGTCGTTCGCATTAATGATCGTCGTGATCAGCCCTCTTGTCGCAATCCTGAGCGCTGGACTGACCGTCGCAGGCGGACCATAAGCATAAACATGGATAGGACGACCGGGCGGCAATACAATCGGCGGCACGTCTTTCGAAGCAATAGTGTGAGCCTTCGAAGGCAGGAGTTTTGGTTTTGTTGCCGTGACGAAACCTGGCGCATCGGCTTCTCCTGGCTCATGCTTTGCTGGTTCTGATATCATGATTGCTAGCGCAGCAGCAACAGCCCCACCTAGACTGTGCCCTACAAGCACAAGCCCGAAATCGGGATATTCCTCTAATGCAGCCTTCAGCGTTGCCATAATTTGATTGCCGCCAGCACTGTCCATAAGCCTACGGGCGGAGTCTCGAATGCCTCTGTGCACTTTGTAAGCCTGACCTTGCCAATAAAGATCGGCATAATCACAGGCCATGTCAGTGAGGAGGTCTTCAAAGCCCAAAGTCCCACGGCACGTCAATACGATCGCTTTCGACTCGCAATCAATCGATACAAAGTGTATCAATGGCGAGAAGCTTTCGGAGTACGTGTTTGCTAGACCCTGACTGTCGAGGAATGAAGACTTGATGATCGTCTCAGCTGGTAGGCCTGTATAGTTGGAGAAGGAACTATGTTCGTGATGTAGCTCGACCTTAACCAGTTCTTGTGATGTCGTCCCTAAAATCTTCTGCTCGGGTAGCAGACCCATGAAGCGGAGGAAATTTGATCCATAGACAGCCGATGCGAAGCGTGCGAAGCGGCGGAGGGTGGTGACAAGATGCTGGCTTGGAAATTGTCCGGGGACTTTCCCATCTTTCGCCAGTGCCAGCAACATCTCGTTGTTTTCGAATATTGACCGCCTCGGTAGTGGCGTTTTCGGCGCCAGAATAATGGCTTCTTCCGAATCTTTGGTACCCATTGAATACAAACTCGGTACAAATGATCTTGATCTTCGATGATGCAAGCTGCCCTCGTCAGGCTGTTGATCGTGAGTCTGATGTATTGAAATTTCCGTATGCGATTGGGTCTTGCTAAGGGAGTTTGCAGCTCGAAGATGTGTCCTCGACATGGTCGGGGAGGGTGGCCGACTTTCGTTCGAGTGTACGGAAAACGTGTCAGTCTGAGAATACGTTGATTCTCTCCTTTGCTCGTGGACGGTGAAATAAGATCCCTGGCTATCGAAGATCGCCGAGGGCGTTGTTCGCCCGGGACTCATAAGGGGTGTAGGCGGTTGTGTTGGTGCGATGTGAAAGACAGGCTTGCGAGTGTTGTCTTTCGTCAAGGGCTTTATTGTTTGTGACAGTGAGTTCAAATAGCCACTTCCAGAGTCGCTTCGGTTCCTAGTCGAGGGTCCTGGTATTACTCTGCTGAGGCCGGTCGACGATTGTGTTGGGCTGAGTGATTTGAGCGCTTTCTTGAACACTCCTTGCTTCTCAGGCTTACTGCTGTCCGGACCTCGTTCCTTTCTGGATTTGGCTAGCGGTATTCGTGTCTGTCTAGCAATAGGCGGAGAGGATGGCTCAGGAGGTGCAGGCTTCCGGCTTTTCTTCTGGTTCGCCACGGGACCGGGCAAACCATTGCTATAGTTTTCTCTGTGATATTCCTTGGACCTTCGGTTAGCACTATTGACGATGGGCCCTTGATGCGGGGTCATCTCTAATGAACGTCGCGAAGGTGAAGCGCGCATTGTCACCGTGTCATCATTGCTGTCGGTGGACTCGATGGCGGTCGCATCATTTGATGTGACTCTCAGCTGATCCACTGGCGCGACGTCCGCTCTTGTGGCCCTCTTCGAAGCGGTTCGGAAGATCACAGTCTGCTGGCTGCCCTCGTTTCCGGCATCGTGATTGAGGTGCTCTGACACCATGGTCATGCCAGGCGGCGCTTCAATGTGAGTTGTATTGCCACCCCGAATCTCGACCTTGACTGTCCTGAGGGTCAATGTTTCTGCGGAGATGGTGGCTTTTGAGCCTGGCGGCAGCTGAGCGAGTATGCGTTGCTGAATCTCCTCATCGCTAAGACGCGTTTGGTCCTCGGGACTCAGTGCAACATTGAGTAAATCGTCTTCCGCCTGGCGTTCAATGAGCGCAAATTCGTCCGGGCCTTCCACAATCGGCGACTGCACAATTGATCTCGACTGTGTAATGACGTTCTTCCTTTTGGTCCCCACCACGTCAGCCCGAAAGCCCCTGTCGTCAATGACAATATCCCACACGGTCTCATCACCACCGGAGTCACGCCATTCGAGCTCTGTCTTCCGCCGGCCGTTTCTCTGTAAGAACAGAAATGAAATGACACCAATCAGTAAATCGAAAGTGCTGATCATGTCCGGTGATCCATCTTCGTGCGGCTTATTAAGCTCGGTCCTCATTAAGGTCACGATGGCGGCGACGGCCCTGCTGGATTCTGTGCTTCCCAGAATAGCATTCAGCATGGCCAGTCCACCTGTAATGCTCTGAGCACCCCAGTCGATGCTGGTCTGCGCAACGAAAAACCCCGAGCTCGTGACGATGCTGGCGGCAGACAATGTGCTATGTATGCTCGTCAGCCAGCGCTCGATCAGAGTGTCCGCTTCGTCCTGTCTCATGCCAACGCCAGTGCGTCTTGACACATCCTTGCCAGCCGCGGTAAGGATGGCCTCAAGAATGGTCTGGTTGAAGCCCAACACACGCAGTGTAGTCTCCCGTCCCAGTGCAAGACTGTAGCCACCGACCTTCCATGACGTGCGAACCACCAAAGAGGCTATGCCTGTAGCGGCAGAGACGCCCTTTGCCGCCGTCCGCCATAGAACTGTAGGTGCTTCGGCACCCTTGCCAAGCGCTTGCATTTGCTCTTCATCGTAGCGGATCAATCGTTTTTCTCGTTCAGTGAGGCGAGAGTCGCGGTCTGTACGATCGAGCTCGCTTGTGTTTGTCACTATCAATGTCATTGTGTGGAAAGGGGAATTGCGGTGGTGAAAGGCCGATTGTGTGTGTTAAGCGGTGTAGCAGTGTCGCCAGCGCAGGTCGGTCACGGTATTTCGGAATTGAGTCCATGGAAGGCAGCCAATTTTTTGAGGTCAGCAAAAATCACATGTCGAAAGCATATGATGAGAGTTTGAGCTGCAGGAACAAAACTAGGTCCCTGGCAGGAGTTGTGTTTTAAGAGGCCTACGCAGGGAATGGTTCGTGTTCGAAAGTGCACGCTGTTCGTCGACGAAGCGATCAAAAAGACTATCGTCATGATAAGGCTGTCCGGGAGTAGTATGGTATGACGCACGGCCCGGAACGCCTGTCATTTCGAGCGTTAGGCCGCTGGCATGTGGCGCTTCTCGCTGCCAAGATCCGGACCCTCACCTGCTTGAATTATCACCTGCCAGAGAGTGCATCAAATCAAGGTGCTCTGCTTAGAGCAATGGCCTCGTGGCTCTTTGCCATTCGAACAAATACACCATGGGAATGTTCCCGTCTCTTGCATCAAAACAAAGGCCCGAAATGACTCCTTGCCATGATATTGCTATTGCCAATAATGTGTTGGTGTTCCGGTCGTCATGTGCGGGACATGGAAAGTCTGAGCAGAAACAGTCTGTTTTGACATATGCAGACTCAATAGGCACATGAATCTGCAGGAGGATAGAAGGGTTTTCCACCTTATCGCTTTACGACCGGACTGTCGACGCGCATACGTGTCAGGATGTGTGTGACAGTGCCAAAAGCATACCAAACTTGAGACCTATTATGGGTAACATTAGGTGCACATGCTTATCAACCTTTGAGTACGGCCTGGATGTCTTCATAACGGCGCAGCAGTCTCCCTTAGAGCTTGAGAACTTATGAATTCCTCAAACAAACTTAGAGGGCAAATGAATGTTTTCTTGAAAACCGTGATATCGACCTATGTTATCTTACCGAGCAGCAATCTTCTGTTTTGACTAGGCATACTTGTGGGAAGCATGAGACTTGACCAATTGTAAATTGGCTCCCTTTGCTCACTTTGCCACCTTCAGTATTGCATTGATCTTTCACAGTCGTCCCTTCTACTTCCCACCTATCTAGCCTACCCTTGTGTTTTAGGATTCTTCGTTTGCACGTTATGCAGTCAGATTACATCCATGTGAGCCACAATGTTCAGACTGCCCACAAACCAGTCTTACTGTTTCTTCAACTTCGGGAAACAGGATATCACCTCCCTCGTCACTCATCCGCTTGAGTTTCAATTGGCGCCGAACCCTTGATTTCACAAAGCAAGATCCTTTCGAGAACTGCCTTGTCGCTGTACAGGACTGAGAGTTATAGGTGGCGACTAGCAGTCATGGGTGGTTCGAGCCTTTTGTAAGGGAGTCTATTGGGATTTGGTCGCTCAGGAATAGGACCAACTAGCACCCTTCACGATTTGGGAGTTATGTCTGGAGAGAATGGGGTCATTGGCCGAAATGAAGTCTGATGCTTGACCCGTTATTGCTTAGTTGTGGGGCAAGTGACGCAACGGCTGGTTGTATGAGCGTACCGAACACGTTGCCGCTATTCGATAGTTCGACAGGGTAGAAAGAGGGAAGCTTAAATGCTTCAAACCCCTTGCGAAGACTGATCCAGCAGGCAACCTTCACCACAACTACCATCTCTCGTTATCTTGATCGACGCATTCGACGAAGGCAGTGAGGACGAGGTGCGACGAATGGTTAGATTTCTAAAGCGCCTCATTCATCATGCGACTGTAGCAGCTCGAATCCTAGCTTCCATTCAGCGTTCTTTGTTATGGTAGATTGAGACAGATGGGACCGTTCTTGCTCAGTGCAGGAACTTCGACGAACTTAATTTGCCACTCAAATTCCGGGCTGTTCAGCAAGCAGCATGACTTTGGACAACCGCATGTCGGATTAAACGTATCTGCACTTTGTCGATCCTTCAAAGCGCACGAGGTCACCTACATGATCCTTAGCGTCCCTTTCATGACCTCAATAGCCTGTCCCTTCAATTCGATCTTGTCAATCTCCTTCCCATACTTACCAACAGTAATGTCTACAAATATCTTACTCGCCCTCCCCATCTCAACACCTTGATCGATCTCAAACTTATGAATACCTGCTTGACCCTTCTGCAACGCCAAATACCCCGTCAACGCCGCACTAGCGGATCCTGTCGCAGGATCCTCGAGCTCAATTGCCATCATGCGCTGTTGGATGCGAGTTATATCGTCACCTGTGTCGGGGCGGATGAAGTAGAAGACGTTTCCTAGAAGGTTCGGGTCTGAATCTGGGTCGAGGTCTGATGCCCTGGGAATAGTGTCCTTTGTCACGACGATGGTGCTCAGGAGGTCAGGTTGAGCGGTGAGATTGATCAGTGCGAAGTTCATTCCTTTCACGATGCTCGAGATCGGTGTTGCGCTTCGTTTCACTTCAGCTGAAGCCTTGAACAGGGAGGGTTGGACAGCAGCAACCCTCTCCCAAGGAATGGTATCCTTGTGGATATTCAGCGCTTGCGGAATCTCAGCGATCGCAATACCGCTTGCTCGATCGAATCGTGCAGTGACAGCACCCGCTTTGAGGTTAATCGTAATCTCATCGTTGTTTGTTTCCAAGTTCTCGAATATCCACACCGCTGTGCCGATTGTGGGATGGCCAGCGAAGGGAAGTTCGGATTTGGGAGTGAAAATTTGTGCGTCGTAGGTTGCGGAGGCGGCATTGGGAGAACGGTCGTGAAGGAAGACCGTCTCAGAGTAGTTGTACTCCACCGCTATCGCTTGTTTTTGGGCTTGGGTTAGGGGTTGGCCATGGGGGATGTGGACGAGGCCGAGTTGATTGCCTTCGAAGAGATTTGTTGTGAAGACATCCAGGGTATTGCAATTCAGACGCGTGGAGAACGACATGTTGAGACTGTGCTGGAGTTCGTAGCAGTACAGTAATGTCGAGAAGTTGTTTGAGACATATAGGTGGCTACCGGAAGAGATGGGGTGTGATGAAGTTAGTACAAAAGTTCTATGACTCTTACTGCGGACCCCTTACGTGACGCCACAGGGCGTATGGGCAGGACGACCTGCCCCTTACAGTGTATCAAGCGAAAATGAATTGTAAGCATCTCGTATTTCTTATCTCTCTTGCGTTTTGGACTTCAGCTTCGCCATCCATCAGCATGATGCTGAGAACATGAAAGGGATGTGTCTCACGCTATAATTGTGGAGAGGTATGTGCAGCATTGATTGCAACCCACTGGCCGTCCCAAGCCAATCAAAGGCGTTCACTGGGCCACCCATGCGCGACTGATTGGCTCCATTTCCGGAGTGCGCTGAGAGTCAGCTGCGAAGCTCCAGATCTTGCTGGCGCCTCCAGCATATAGGACAATGTACGATGAGTTCGCAACAATGTTTGGTGCCCAACTGCGACCCCCGCGGCACGGTGTTCGTGAGCAACGTTGCCACCACTTTTAGTGCAGCTTGCTAAGACCACCGCATTTTCACTACCAACCTTTAATCCATCATTACTCTTCAACTACATATCGCATTGATTGTAAACTGTCGTAATTTGATGGTGAGATCAACAGCTACCTTACGATACTAATCGTCCATATCTTGGACGCCGTTTGGGCGTCGCAGCGAATATAACACTTGTACTGCCCAAATTGACCAATCTCGCGATATCGAACCTCTCCCATTGCATCGAATCTCACTCTATCACATTGCGACGGTAGCAGGACGTATGACTACTGTACGAAGTGTATGAAGGTATTGTGCGTTATAAGAGGTCGCTGGGCAGCGTATCATGATGATTAAGGCCTACTGGTGAGGCCGGAGGACTGTTATCAGCAGGAGGAGGGCAATAGCCACACCAGGCGGTGATGATTACGGTTTTGTGATACTGGGAATTGTCTATACAAGGCCAAACTGCAGCTTCACGAACGATGCATATCACGGATCATCAGGCAATTCATCATCAATTGTGGTCTCAAGTGTTGGGTTAGATTTTTATGTAAACACCACTTGTTGGTAGCCAAGAAGTGGAGCCGCTAATTGTCACAAAGCGTGCGCTGAGGGGATTTGTGTAACAGCAAAACAAACGTATTGTCATTTAAAGAGAATTTAGCTCCTTACCGAGATTGTTTCTAGTCTTAAAGAGACTTGAAAACCATCACGTGGTTAGCACTGCGTGTACTTTTATGTAGGAAAATTAGTAGGACGATTCTAACGGTATCTAAATTACGAGTAATCAACTAGAAACAGCCTGCGCGTTGTATATCTTTAGACTTCTACTACTGCAAATATAATATATTGTCGTGGGAATGACCACGCATTATAATATGGCGCGGAAATGCACGTGATTTAATGTGAGGAAGGTTAGCCGAGCAGGACCTGTAGCCTCTCGCTGTCGTCCATTAGGGATATAACAGCACGCAAGCAGGCAAGTAAGGCAGAATAAAAGAATAGCGACTTCACGGCCTGTATACCATGTGATCCTCTTCCTCTTTACGCGATCATGAAATATGCACCCTTTAATACCATCACAATATGCAGTAGTACAGAACAACAACGAATTACTTAAATACTGGCTTGACCACGAATCGAGTGAGGCTGACTTCGTAAGCGCCGAGGCTGAATCTGGCTAGAACACTGCATGCTTTACTTCGTGCCTATCATGATAGATGGCGGGCTTCACTGCTCAACAGGAATTTTAGGCGTCTTCGAGATGAAAATTAATGTCGAAGTTTAGGGGAGAAGTAGGAAGTGCGACGCGTTTCTTAAAGATACGCGCTAACCCTAAGATCAGTAACTGCGACGTTCTTTTAAGAAGTAACGTCTTACTTTTGAGGGGTATAAGCGTCGAAATTAGTAGAAGTACGGTACACTTCCGTAAGGAATACGGGACCGAGGTAAATTACATAAAGCTTAACTTATATATTAAATATAGAAGCGAAGACTTCTATATAAACTTAGATCCGCCGATTTCTATATTTCTAGAGGTATAGTTTTTAAATTATTAAGATTGGTAGGTAGCAGTAGGCAGATAGTGACTAAATAATTTATTATTATTCTATATACGCGCCGATAGTCCCTATTTATATATACACCTATAACAGGGATAAAGAATGGCTAGCCCCTATAAGGGGTACGAAATAGAGAGGTTGGTCAGATGGCTAAGAAGTACTAGATCAACTGGTTACGCTAGTTTGGACTTATCCCTTTTGGGGTTACCACCCTTGACAAACTTAATAACCACCGTAGCGCCTTCGGTGTATCATTTCCGCCCTTAGAAGCCTGCTGCTCCCATTCCTGTGTACTGTCTCAATCGTGAAGCACCCGTCCGAGATAGGTGACGCTCGCTAGCGTGTTAGGGTTAGCTGGCGCCGGCCGAAACTGCTAATGGCTGCGCGAGAGTAGTCGGTTCGAATTACATACCTGCACCGTTAGAGGCAGACCATCGATGTGACCACTGACTCCGAGATATCCTTCTGACCACGACCGACACAAGCGGTCTTCCAGAGGACTGCCTCGCGGATCCCGTAATCGCAAATGTTTACGACGCGATCAGATTTCAGATAACGAGCAAAGCTTGCTGACCGGTCGGGGATCACTCACATTCACGCACCCCTCTTTCGTATCCGACGCCGGCCACTCAGTAGTGGTAGCCTGCATATCACTAACGCGAGGGGTCAGGGTAAACAAAATTACTCACTCACTTGTTCATTGACTGTAACCATCTAACCATCTAACCATCTTGTCATAAGTTTATCTCTTTACTGGAATGTCACGTGATGTCCTGGCGACCTGCCTAATTATGATTAGGCAACCACCTAACCATCCACGGTACAATTAGAGTCCGGAGCTGAATCGATTAGGCTTTATCGCGTATCAATTATATTATCGGATGTCCTTGGCTTGATATACTCTGCTTTCGCACCAAAAAGTGGTAGCTCTTCAAATGGCTATCGACCAAAAGCAGAGACAACTCTGCTTATGTCCTAGGTTCGAGAGTCTGCCTTAGGGTGGACGAAGTTTTCGCCGTCTAGATACCGGATCTGAAGTCAATGGTGTCGACGCACAGCTGGCGATGCTACTGTAGACCCGGTAGATGCTACTACCTCCGGGACATATTCTTTCCAGTTTTTGTCCTGGGAACTTTAAATGTGCGTGAAATTCTCGGGAAGTAGACGCTCCCGACTGCTCGGAGCGAAATGATGATAACCCTGAGCAAATGCAGGGAATTCTTCCTCGGCAGGTGGAAGTCTTGGCAAGAAGCCAGACCTCCGCTTACATCCTTGGCAACTTCTTTCATTGCCTGCCGCGTCAGCCTCCTTTCTTGTCCTTTGATTTGAACCAGTAAACGTGTTGAAGTAAGACTATTGCCGATCCCCACCATCTTAATTCGTAAATTGCTCCGCGATCAATCATGGGAAAACCCCAGAATCATACCCCAGGTCAGCGATTATTTGAGCACATGGACCCGCGTTTCAAACTATTTTGCCCATGGTCCATCTTAGACAAACGTACCTACCATTCTTGATTCGTCGAAAGCGGAAGGCGCAAGAGCGGAAATAAGAATATGCATGACTTGGGACGAATGGCGTTCACAAATATCTTGACGAACCGAGGCTTCCACAATATGGAATGCAAGGTAAGGTCTACTTTAACTCTCGCCTAGCTCCTAAGGAGAAGATTTTCCATCTTCATTTCTAAGGACTTTAATATCATCTTTTTCAAACGTCAACATGACTACTCTAACAGAGATCGAGAAAGGAAGTGCTATTGATGCCAAACATCACGAACAAACCGGTCCTAGCACATCTCTCGATTATGATGCTCGCATCAATGCCTTCACAGCAGAACAGCAGAAGAAGATCATGCGGCGAATTGATTTTCGCTTAGTTCCGACCCTGGGTTTCATGTATTGTGTCTCATTGATGGATCGAACGAACCTGGGTATCGCTGCCATTGCGGGTATGGCATATGACCTCAGAACCAGCGTCGGCTCCAGATATAGCCTCATCACGCTCGTCTTCTTCTTCACCTATGTGTTCCTGCAACCACCAGCAACAGTCGTTCTTCGAAAGGTTGGCCCGAAGCTGTTCTTGCCCTCGACATGTTTAGCCTGGGGGGTTCTGACCCTTGGCTTCGGCTTTGTTCATCAGTGGTGGGAAATGTTACCACTGAGACTCGTACTCGGTGTGCTAGAAGCTGGTTTTTTCCCAGGTAAAGACGTTCTGATAGTCCACGTTTCGTGCTCTAAAGTTCTCAGGTTGCGCATACCTCCTTTCTTGTTGGTACCCCAGATACGAACTTCAAAAGCGAAACGCCGTTTTCTACTTGATTGGAAGCATGGCATCTGCCTTTTCTGGAATCATATCATACGGTTTCATGCAAATGAACACCCTCGGATCTGGTAAAAACCTCGGACAACGGTACGGTCCAACCTTAGCCAATCCAACAGCACCAAGCGGACAGTTGCCAGGCATTGCTGGATGGCGTTGGATATTCATCATGCAAGGTGTCCTCACTTGCGCTGTCGCCCTGATTGGCTTCATTACCATTGTTGACTTCCCGTGAGTCGTGAACCCAGTGAATTTCTGCAATCACAGACTAAAATCGACAGTGAACACGCTGCCAAGAGCACACGAGGTATGCGGTTTTTAACTGAAAAAGAGGCCGATTTTGTCGTTGCCCGCATCGAAAAGGATCGAAGCGACGCAATCGCCTCAGCATTCAACCTTGGCACGTATCTCCGAAGTGGCCTTGATTTGAAGGTGTGGGGTTTCGCAGCCATTTTCGGTCTCACTACCACCATCACCTACGCTATCGCTTTCTTCTTGCCTATCATTCTTCGAGATGGCATGGGTTTTAGCGTTGCTCTATCCCAGATTCTGGTGGCCCCACCGTATGTTACAGCAGCAATTGTCATGTACGGTATGGCATGGGCTGGCGACAAGTATCACATACGATCGCCTTTCATTCTCACAAATGCTGTCTTGGCTCTTATCGGTGAGTCAACCATCCCGTTTGTGAAGACAACTAATCTTGAAATAGGCCTTCCGCTTCTCGGCTTCGCATCTAACACTGGCGTTCGCTACTTTGGCGTGTTCCTTGCCACAACTGCCGCCAATGCAAACGTCCCCTGCGTACTCACCTGGCAGGCAAACAATATCCGAGGCCAATGGAAACGGGCACTTTGCTCTGCGACACTTGTTGGCACTGGCGGTATTGGTGGCATCATTGGCAGCACCGTCTTCCGATCTCAAGACGCGCCTGCATATCGACCTGGAATATACACCACCATAATTGCTGCGGCCTTGATCATTGTTCTGACACTCACACTGGATCTCAAGTTTTGGAGAGCGAACAAGAGAGCTGATGCTGGTGGAAAGCCTATTGAGGGTCTCGAAGGCTTTAGGTATACCCTGTGAGCGGTCTTCCAGTGTCATCTTCAGCCAACCATACAAGCATGGGCTATCAGGACCACTTCGGCTGCACAGTAAGCCGTAACCAGGTAGCTATCACATACCCAAATTAGTTAAAATGAACTAGTTCTACTATGTCACAACTCCTACGTGTGAACCAGCCCCCTCAGAAACGTGAAGGGCAGGTCGAAAGTGACCGAAGATAGTAGTGCCTAGCTGAAGCGCGGACAAGCAATGGTTGATTTAAGCTCACCATCATCATGTTCCGCATCTAGTTGAGGTTGCGAAGTGGAGGTTGTATCAACGATTGAGCTGGTAAGATTTCGAACCTGTTGGATAGTTTGCAATGAAATGTGCCTCGCTCAGTCTTGTCCGCTTTGCATGACAAGCCAGCAGGACGTTGCAACGCAGGCAGGACATAGTTAAACAACTTGGACTAGCGTACATAGATGTTCGCGATAGCATCTAAGAAAAGAAGCGTGCACGGCCGGTTCACGTGCTTAGCCTCAGAATGGAGAATGGAGAATCGACCTATGGAGCAGTGGAGGCTTTGATGCTGGCGATAACTGTTCCCAGAGCCACGTTCGCCGGCAACAGGCATGATACGGTAGTGTCTCTTGTCCATAATTCGGCAGTTGTTTTCCGCCAAGCTTTGGGCGTCATTGTTCCGCTAATTAGCGGGTTTCAATTTCTAGGCAGTTAAGCCAAGTGCTTGGCGAGTCTTGGAGAGTCTTGGAGAGAGGGAAAAAAACGGGAAAGAAAAGCGGACCGCAAAAGTACACCTTGACCTGTAAATCTGACTATCCTATAATCATTGATAACGACCTACATTAAAATGATATGGTTACGATAGCGCATCTCTTGAGGAATACTTACGGTCAGTCTCAAAGACAGGAGAAGCAGCTTTTCGCCAGAGTGATTCGTTCTCTTCAGTAGGAAATCAAGACCTTAAGGGAAGAGATGGAGGATCGTTCACAGCAACACCAGTCCTTCGTAAAGGATGTGATTATCCGCCGAGCAACATTAATGAAATAATTTTCGTCTTATATAAAACTTTGTATGAATATCTTATCGAGGCCGAGTTAGACATAGACGTTAAGTTTACATTAAATAGTCTAAACTCCCTTTTACGAAAGCGTTGACGAACGCCTATAGTAGAGTAGAAATTAGGAACTAATGACGAGAAAAGAGTTATTAGGGCTAAAATACGAGCGGTAGAACGACTTAATCGAGATAATATATGTCATGAATCTCAGGAATAATAGGTTCAGGAACATACCGACCGATTCCCCATACGAATCGTATGGAGAATCGGCCTTACCATTTCGGGAATTGCCAAGAGCCGGACTGACGAACCTCCCATACGAATCGTATGAGAGATCCGTCTTACCTTCTCTTCCCTTAAGCGTTGTATCGTTATCCATAGGATAGGCATAATAATACTCAGATTCAATAGGCTTCGATCTCCCGGCCCAATGCTACGCTGGTCCTGATAATATATCTTATAAGGGGTAGTTCGTTACTCGTAATTAAGAGTAACTAGTTCGTTTACTTAAGTAGTCTTAAGCCTTAATACCCTTTAATTAGCTTATATACCTATCTACTAAAATATAAAGTTCTTTTTAAAGATATAAATTAATAATAAATCGTCATTTTAATTTATATTAAATTATTATTTTTAACTAATATTAAGTTAAAATATTATAATTCTTAATAATAACTTAAGACGAAGTACTAATATAAGCTATAAAGATATTTTTTTAATCTCTTTACTTAAAACTAAACTTATATATAGCTATTATAACGATATTATAATTATTATACTATAACTATAGTAGTTATTACTTATAGTTATTAATATAACGAAGTCTTATATATTTAATACTAGTTCTTAGATAGTATATTTCTATAGTACTTAAGAAAAGTAGCTATTATTAAGATTAGTAGATAGCGGTAGGCAGATAGTAACTAAATAACTTATTATTATTCTATATATACGTCGGTAGTCCCTATTTATATATATATCTATAATAGAAATAAAGAATAGCTAGCCCCTATAAGGGGTACGAAATAGAGAGGTTAGTTAGGTGGTCGGAAGGTACTAGATTAACTAGATTCACTTATAGACTAACTAGCTCTACTAGTAGATTAACTAGTCCACCCTGGGTTAGACTAGACCCTTTTAGGGTTACTATTCTTAACACACCCCCTTACCTAATATAGGAGTATATTTTCGTTATAAAGGGAAGAATAAGGGTTTCTAACCCTAGTCGAACGCCTATTCTCCGTTTTAATAAGTATTATAGGCTTATCGGTTCGATATTCTATTTAAAAAGAAAGAAAGGGTATTTTTTAGATTTATATATTAAGTGATTATAGTTATTACTAAGCTTTTAATTAGTAAATAAGTTATTTATAAGAGATACTAAGATTTACTTTATTAAGTTTAGAAGATAGCGGTAGGTAGATAGTAAGTAAATAACTTATTATTATTCTATATATGAGCCGATAGACCCTATATATATATATACCTATAATAGGAATAAATAAATAGCTGGCCCTTATAGGGGGTACTAAAGAGAGAGGTTAGTTAAGTGGTAGAGAGGCTACTAACTAACTAGCTCTACTAGTGGATTAACTAGTTTACCCTAGATTAGACTTACCCCTTTTAGGGTTACTATTCTTAATAAAAATATAAAAAATTAAATAAGTATAACCTAATATTAGAGAACTAATAAATAAGAATAATTATAAAAAATAAAAAAGATTTATTAGATTAGTAGTATTAATATATTAAAAGTATATATTACTACTACTACTACTACTATTATTATTATTATTATTATTATTATTATTATTATTATTATTATTATTATTATTATTATTATTATTATTATTATTATTATTATTATTATATTATAAATTACTTAATTAAAAACGAGTTTTTTTTAGATATATAACTATAGCTCTCTTATATATATTAGGGACCTTATTAAATAATAAGTTATTAAGTATAGTTCTAGTTTTTACTTAATAGAAATAGAAGTGTAAGGAATACTAAAGCTATATTAAATAAGAGTTAAAATATAACTTAGATTAACTATAGAAGTTATAGATATACGTAAAAGACTCGTATCTATATATTAGTAAAGTAGTAATGGTTACTTAGTATTACTTAATAGTACTTAGTGTACTTAGTACTAATTACACTAATTACTTTTTCCACGTAGTCCTTATCTCCTATCTTCACGTACTAGGCTTCCTCGCCTATCCTTTTATATCTCCTTTAGGTGCGGCCGTCTAGCGGTCTGACTTGACCTGATCGTAATAATATAGTTCTATAGTCTTCTATAGTTAACCTAAGTAATACTTTAATCGCTACTTATAAAATACTTACTAAGTTTATAATACGCGACTATTAAGTAAACCCCTAAGTAACGTTTACTTAATAACTTTAGTTATCTAGTAAAGTCCCTAATAAACTTATACTTCGTTTTTATACGATAATTTCCTTCTTTAATAGTTTATATAGACTACTTCTAAAGTATATTTTAGATTAATATAAGAATCTTTAATTTTAAGTATTACTAGCGATATTATATAAAACCTAGATTTCTATTACTTCTTTAGTATTCTAAATCATTTCTATACGGTACGAAAATAGTTAAACCTAAGCTTCTAAGTATTCGACTTCGTTAATATACCTGTATATTCGCGCTCGAGTAGTAGTATAAGTAGTCTAATATAAGAACCCTATGATCGATCGAGATACTAGTAGTAGTAAAACTTTCTCCTAACAACGCATCTCGTGAAACTCCTTAGTGCTTTTGTATATTACGTTACGACCGTGGGTAGCTCTTACAAATTCCATTACGAGAACAGCTTGGTGTAAGCTTGGTGACTCCGAATTGGATAGTGCAACAAAGCCATTGCCAAGTTGCTGCTCCAGATTCTGGAGGTATTCGTCTCCGAGAAATATCTGTAGCCCTTCTGGAAAATAGCAAGGTCTGGTAGCTCCCAAAACTCCTGGATTGGTTCTAGTGGAATGAATGGACTTCACTTCCTCAGACATTGCGGCTCGCCTAGCTTGTCAAATGGCATTTGCGTTGACGCAAAAGTGGGAAGGATTGGTGTTGAAAACTTGCCAGGATCCTTACATTGGCGCCGATAGTAACGTAACACGACATGTGAAGCTGAAGAAGCACTACATCCCTGGCCTAGGCGATTCAACCGATCTGGTTGTCATTGGCGGTCGCCGGGACCCATTAACAGCACCGAGCCTAGGTTTGATACGAGGATCATGGACGACCTTCTTCCTAGCTTACAGGAAGACGGAAGGCAACTGCCCCGAGGCAGAGGCAACCACGTCCTTTCGTATCGTGGAACAGGTATCACGTCCGTTAATCTCTATGCTAGATATTCGGTACCTTAATGCTTATAACAGACTCTCTTAAATACAATTCTCGAGGAACTGCGAGAGACTCTACGTTATCACCGAGCTTCGAGGTAAGGACTTATTAACACATCTGTTTTCGTAGCCTGTGGTGGTCGATGTCGTGGGGGCTGGGTTTAACCGTTCTACTAACGTACGGTACCTTACGCTTCGCTTTTCTCATATCGTTAAGGTCTATTATGACCGTTCTTTAGACGATACTATAGACTTTACCGAGTACCAGAGCATGGCTGAGGCTAGCTATCGAGTGGCTGACTATGACGAGAACGAGTATCGTGTGTAGCTAGCTAAGCTCAGCTATAAGAATGTCGATAATAAGGCAGTCACTACTCCTTCGACTAGTCTAAGCTAAGAGACAGAGTCGCTAGATAAAGAAGCCTAGGGTATTCGTATCGACCAGGTGAAAGGGACTAAGCGACGAGCTAGCGTGCCACTTGTTACGCCAGGCATTTTGAAGAGGCAGAAAGAGGCTAGTATTACTAAAGCGAAACTTGACTGTGCCGGCGCACCAAGATAGGCCGAATCCGGTGTGTTAGAAGTCCCAGAAAACCAGGTAGACGCTAAGCGTAGAAGAATTGACGTAGAACAGGAGATGCCCGAATCTGCATTCTCTGGAAGGGTGATCTCTTGAAGGACCCGTACTCGTTCCCACCATGATCGGGTGAAGAAGCGCTGCAGCCCTGCTATGAGTAGGATAATAAAGTGTCCATGCCACCTATTGATGGCGTAGAAAAAGTCATATAAGGCCTGGCGACGAACGATACGTAGGTCGCTATTCTCTGCTACAGTCAGGATATTGGGGTTCTTCCTGCGTCAAGCAGTGGTCCGCTCGGTGCTCAAGTGCAACCTCTCGAGCTTTAACAGGTTCAAGACCATTAAGACGGCTCCATTCCAGGTCATCACCAGGCATTGTGGTATCTTCGGCGGGCAGCTTCGCACAGTAGGCAAGCCACTCCGGCCGGTTGGTCTCAGCGACAACCTGGTAAGCAACAGATTGCTGCAGAGCAACGGTGACATCAGCGACAGACATAATGACAATAACGACACCACGAAACGGTCTTAGTAGGGCGACGGCGAGCTTCAGAATCAATATGATGGCAGCACAATGTTGGATGGCACACAAAACCAAAGATTGCTAAGAAATCCTATGACAGCCTTGGTCAGCCTCACCGCCAAGATTCAGGTGTTGGGTGCGGATTTAGGTGTCCAGAGACAAACCCGATTTTTCATGTTGCACGTGTTCTGATCCAAAATACTCTTGAGGAAGCGATAGAGCATAACGGAGATACTTCCATACCGCAGAACTATCTCTAGACACTGATCAGCATGGCTTATAGACTTTTGATTCACATCTCACATTCGTAACCGACTTTGGGTACCATAGCGCGCCGAGGACCTGAGGCGGCCGAGATCTTTCCTCTTTTCGTACCTAGTGCTTTGGCCTCCGGGCAGGACCAGACCTCGTGAAAGGATGCGTTCGGGAGCGCTTAATTGGCCGTTATATCACAATTTATCGGTGCCAATTTTAGAGTTTCTCACCCCGCACAGAACATCGAGGAAATAAAGCGCAAAGAGCGATCCGCTTTTACAATCAATCCACCTTGTCGATGCTCCCTCTCCGAACTCCTCCTTGCATGTAAACCGCTCACTCCGACGTCTATAGTGATGGTGAGCGCGTAAACAGCGCCAGATCGAATTTCTTGGCCAGCAGAGATCTGTTACTCGTGCGATCTTGCATTCTCAATACTATGATTCTAGAAACAGGACCTCATCCCTGTCCAATCTGCCAGAGCACCTTCAGTCGCAAAGAACATTTGAAACGCCATATAGGAACCCGTAAGTCAGTGATGCATTTCTGAATTCACTTGTACCAACATCTGCCACCCGATGGCCGAAATCAGGGCTGACGATAGTCAAGATTCAAATCGCCGCCGATTTGTCTGCGAAGGCTGTAGAAGAGGCTTCAATAGGAAGTGAGTTCATCATTGCGCTATTTGGAGTGAATAGTTCATGGATCTTATGTCAAAGGGACGCCCTCCGTCGTCATACCGAAATATGTCAAGCGCACCACGAAGCCGATGAGCAGCGTTCCGAGCAAGTGGTCGACACGCTTCCCGGCCGCCCGGCCAGACGAGCCCCCGGCTATGACTGTGACAAAGGCGCATTATCACCAGCGCCATCTTGGGAACACTTACTTTGCCAGCTGGAACAAGACTCATATTGTGGATCAGTCCGCAAGGGAGCATCTCAATCCTTATCCATTTTTGTTCGAGTGATATCAACTTTAGAGATTTCCAGCATCTTCGATCCAGACCTCGCATCGCCCATCACAGCTTCTCCACTTGGGACAGGCATATACGAGACATGCAACAGCCAGAGGGACGCTTCTCCTAGCTGGGGCCTCCCTACTTCCGACACTTTACTGAACTCTGGCTGGGCTGATGCACTAGGTGACTGGGCTGATGCAAGGTACACAGCGCTTGATGACTTTGTTGGACACGACAAAGTATCCCTATATAGGTCATCGACTCCGAGCTGTGGTGATCACCCAGGCGAACATGCACGCTACAGTACACCTTTTGGGGATTCCAGTGAACTTCAGGCCTATTCTATTGAGCTTCTCTCAAGTCTAGAGCTCGATCCTCTCCTGAGAGTAACTAACGAGATCGTGACAAACCTGAGAAATTCAGTACATCAGAAGCCACGAAATCATCCTGCACAGCGCATATGGACTCCTCTCCTCGAGAGAGAGTGTTTTGCGCTTTTCGGGCCAAGCAATCTGATGACACTCACCGAACAGTACTGGAATACTTGGTACATCCATTGGCCAGTTATACATAAAGCAACTTTCCACGTTTGCACCGCACCTTCAAATCTCGTGGCCGCCATGGTGCTTCTTGGAGCCAGTTACTCCACCGACGCCGATATTAAGCAACGTGCTCGTAACTTGGCGGATAGTGTTGAATTGATGGTATTCACAGATGAATATTTCGGCAGTGCAACGGCCTTTTCAGCCTTGAATGCCGCGTGCCTGGAAAGAAGACTGCGAGCATTGCAAGCCGGACATGCTGTTTGCATATACCAGAGCTTCGAAGGAAATGCCATGGCACAAAGGAGAGCGAGGCGCTGCCGATTCAATGAAGTTGTCGCTGTGAGTTTCCCCAGGATTCTTTTCGGTATCTCGCTGACACTGATGGTTCCAGATGGCTCGAGAACTTGGTTTTCACAGTGGCAGACACGAGAATCTGGAAAACATAACTGCTGACACATTCAGTTGGACGGATTTTATTCTCAAGGAAGAACTACTTCGGTGAGACCTAGACATCCGCGAATAAAGACCTTCAGACAAGACTGACACCATTTGATAGGACTCTTATCTATATGACAGTGCTTGATAGTGCTTTTATCATCATGTACAACATGGCTCCAAAAGTCATGGTATCAGAAGTACAGACTGATCTGGCTTGTCCTGAAGCCTGTTTTCAGGCATCGACAGCATCAGAGTGTTTCCAACATCTCCTTACCTGGGTGTCGCACCCGTTATGGAGAAAAAGGCGTATATCGGTCGCTGGTGCAATGAAGATACTGAGTCAAAAACACATGGATTTTCAAACACAAGAACTGTTCACGCAATTCGGCAATCTTAACATTTTTGTTTTAACTGCAGGTAAGCATGGCTCGTAACACATTCGAATGTAAAATAGTCGTTGGATATTGACTGTCGAACAAGCAACTCACTCGATGGTGTTCTATGTGCGGAATGCCATCTACCCATTCGACCAAACTCCGGCTCTGTCAAATATCTTGCGAAACTGGGGGAGAATATGGATGTTACGCGATCTGGCAAAATCTCCCGAAGTATTTGGAACACCAGCGCAGCCTGCATACAACAAGACTGGACGAGTGGAGAGATGGAGGCAGTCCGGCTTTATGAGGGATGCGTCGGAGTTCTGGCTTCTGGCACAAGTCATGGTCGTTGCGTGTACAACCAAAACTTCGAAACCCCATTCAGCACTAGGTGACCACGAAGCACCGGTAGAGTTTGATCAGGCTGACATGAAGGATCTTAAAAGGTTTCTCACAGAATTCGACAGCTCTCTAGTATGAAGCTGTAGCACAGTCGTTACTTGAAAAATGCGGTGTCTTGCATATTGATCCTATCACACCATCTATATGCGTCTGGCCGGCTCCAGAAATGTTGGGTAACCCTCCGGGCAGACTAGAATGGATTTTCCCCTGCAGATTCTCGCCATTGGAAACGTGGTTACCGAGAGACCTTCCGTGTTTATGATAATCCCTTGTCTCAGTCAAGGCGCTGTTGGACAATCAATCAACCCGGTGCTCCGTCCTGAAGGTTCTGAGGTTTCATCTCGACCAGTAGTTTCCCTAGGTAGCGTCGTTGATCAGTCTGCGATTACCCTCACACAAACCTTTTTTGTTGCTTCCAGGTAGAAAAATGAAGACTTACTGTGTTCAAACCCTTATGCAATTCCACCAGGGTCTTGTCCGCACCTACAAGACCACCTTTGACGATGGTGGCCGTCGTCTTCAGCTTACCTTGCGACAACCGCTGCGAAAGACATTCTTTCGCCTCTTTTCACCTCTTCTGATAATTAAACACAATAAATCCATCCATCCTGATCCCCATTCGGACAATCGTCAGGCAGCTCTTCAGCCCCTGTGGTTTATCAGTATTATACTGGCTGGTTCCTCCACACATGACGAATCTTGCGTGCTCTTTTTGCTCTCAGCAGCGCCAGATGCAGTACTTCGCCACCAACATTATCGAAGAAAACGTCAATAAGATCTGCCGTTGCGGTATGGAATCTCTCTGAGAAGCCGGAGGCTTTGTAATTGAGGGTGTCGTCAAACCCAAGCGTAGATGTCAACTATGAGCATTTCTCGTCCGAGCCAGCAATGCCAATGACCCTGGCGCCTCGAATCTTAGCTATCTGGCCTGCGACACTCCCGGTGGCACCGGCTGCACCAGATACCACAACCCTGTCTCCTGGCTTAGGCTGGCAGATTTCGAGCATACCGAAGTAGACGGTTAGTCCGGTCAATCCTGCGGACACACACATACACCAGATCAGTGATCAACCTTTCCCAAATCGCTGAACACATGTCTCCACACGTGGATGACGCAAAGCACATAAGGTATCAGAAGATATCATCGTAGCTATAGCACCCAAATAATCCGTAAGCTTCTCATCGTTGGGCAGGTACATCTTCTCGCTTGAGTGCGGCGAGCTCAGTCCACCCAGCGCTCGCGGCAGCGTAGGAACCGAAGGGATGTTTATCAGATTTTGATGCGCGGATAGTCCCTACAGAGGGTCTACGCATGACTTCGCCGATCTGGACCGGTGGCAAGTAGGAGCGCAGGTTTGCAGCAAATGTTAGCTCTTGTTCATATGCTCCAAATCAGGCACAGTCCATCTGGTGTTAGCAAAAGCAGCTATCATCTAGTGAGGCAAAGAACAATATGAAATAACCATCTACTCTTCGTATCAGAAATAGGCTAACCTACCGATCAGAAAGCCTCGCATTGCAGGATCCAAGCTCAAGTAAGACGTTTCGCAAATCACCTCGCCATCCTTCAAGTCTTGTTCCCTGGGGCAAGGTTTGTTGACAATCTCAAAGGTTTGTCCGGGAATGATCTTCTTCGTAGACCAGCTTCGGAGGACAACGGCCTGATATGTCCGTGCCATCTCCATGTATATCTGTAGGCTGGAGAGAGCGGGTGGCTGATCCAGCATTAAGTTGTGATGTCAATAGCAAGACTAATAAACACCTTTTCTGGGACAACACCACTTAAGTATTGGTTCTAGAAAGAAGCTTGCTAGGAATGAAGAGTCTCAGAGGATCATGTAACATGCCTCGATATATTGATATATAGGATTTCTTTGCACATGCAACGCGAGTTTAGAACAAGCAGGCCGGCGCCATAGTGAATTCATGTTCAGTGACAGGCCGAGGCTACTTCTTAGGCAGGCGGTGTCACAAGGTCTCAATAGTGTGGGTCGTAAGGAGACAATGGTTTATTAGTTGGGCTAATATGACATGTAGCACGAACTAAAAAGTAGCGAATGAATACTGAATTTTTCCACACTGCAAGTTTTAAGACGGATTGGAAAATCGGGCACACCATATAGTAGATATATACAAAGGACTCCACCTAGCCCAGAGGAGGAATCATCTTCATTCCTGCAAATTCTTCAATCACCTCCCGGTGAGTCTCAATGGGATCAACAGATGCCATCCAATCAAGTTGTCTTGCCTTTGACACACTCAACGTAATAGGAAAAGGTGGCAGAACTGCAAAATCAAGGAACTCGAAGATCCTTTTCAAGTCGTTCCCAAAGGGATCACCTTTCAAGTCATGTTTGCTCATAAGCTCTCTCCATGCTTGCCTGTTTTCTGGTCGTTGGGCCCACTGAACGAATGTAAACTTGAATCTGAGCATGGCCGGTGGAGCAAAGCTGAGGAGTGTCAGAGAGACCTGAATCGCAAGAAAGGATTCGATTGAAAAGGTACATACCTCAGATTTGTCTTTGAAAAGATCTGCATTTCTTGGAACCCTTCGCTTCCCGTATCTGGCAAGGTGAAATCCATGCCATACCACCCTGCCAGCTCAATCCATAATCTCCCATACGAGAAATAACATGAGTCTGCTGCGTTGAACGCTTGATTGCCAGCGGACTCGTTCAAGGTCACAAATTCCGACAAGTAGCTGTTGAGCAAGGCACTCGACTGGACCACTTCTCTCTCCCAAGCCGCCATATTACCGGGGTAGATCAGCTTCTCTCCTTTGTGTTTCTGCACCGCGGCGTACACAGCCAGTGGGTAGACGGAATTCATGGCAGCATCTTGGACTGCCCCTACGATGAAAGAAGGTCGAACGACGTTCCATTCCACTGCGGTCTTGCGGGAATACTCAAACAGCATGTCTTCTTGCGTATAGTAGAAATTCACCTCGTTCACTCTTGGATCGGACTCGTATGCAGGTATAGCAAGACCCCCACCGTAGTATTTGGCGCCGGTTTGTAGAAGGAACCGTTTTGGTCGAATGGATGCTAACTCGAGCGCTTCCAGGCAATTCTGGAGCAATCGGCCTTGAGGCGACTCAGCATGTTAGCATAGTGTCCCTTGTTTTCGTGGTAATAGCTGATGGGAAGGACACCCTTACCATTGACTTCACATAGTTCCTCGGCATTAGACCATATTGCACCTTCTTCCGGCGCTGGCTGGATGTAGGCGAAAAAGAAGACCACATCGCTGATATAAGTCAGCAGGACTTGGTGTATTCTCATAATTTGGACAGACAACTTACGCCCGAACCTGTTGATCCTTCAATACTTGGGCAATATCTTTCGGGTCCTGTAGTAGATCTGCCTGTACGTGCCTCACATTCTTACTTGTGTGCTGATCCGTGAGGGGTGGGCGACGAGATAGGGCCACCACTTGCTTCCAGCGTCCTGGAGATTGAGACAGAACTCGCACCATATAGTTGCCCGAGATGCCATTCGCGCCAAATATAACAGCGTTCAAGCCTTGAACGGTAGGGGGGTAAGTAGGTAGACCCAGATATACTCCCCGGGTTTCAACAGTTGCGGAGACGACTTGAGGGCTAGATGCCATTGTCAGAGGCTTTTCGGATACTGCGTGTCTTGCTTTGGGGGCTGCACAGATAAATCACCATAAGATAATATGAAAAAACACAAAGATCAAATAGACGATCAACCGGACTGCCAGTAAACATTCTTTATAGAAGGAGAAGGTTCTATAACTGTGGATCCAAATCCGAGGACTAACTGTTTTGGGTGGGGGTGGGGGTGGGATAATGATGGACCCACAGACCGAGGAACCGAGGAATGTCCACTACATAGTAGAGCGCTCCAATGACGGCGTTTAGGCAAGACACTCGATTTTAAGACAAAAGATATTTGATGCAGATGCTAAGGTGAATGCTTGGGGAGGTGTATTTGGCAATCCGCTCAACACGGCATCTTGTGGTGGTCATGGAAAGATAGTTGAGATACTCCTCGATGCAGAAGCGACAATAAATGCTCAAGAAGAAAATGAATCTCTGCATTGCATGCAGCATCAGAGTATGGTCACAAGAATGTGGTAGAGATACTGCTTGATAACGGAGCGGATGTAAGTGCTCAAGGAGGGGAATATGGTAATGCATTACAAGAAGCGTCCTTTCGAGGTCATGACAGGTTGTGCAGCTTCTTCTGGAGAAAGGAGATTTGGCGAAGTTTGGCGTCTTTGAGGGACGCGAATCTTCCCTCGGCTCTACAGTCCTCGTTGTAGATGCCTAAATCGCGAGTGAAAGCTTCATCATAAGTCTTGCGGATATTTTCGTCCAGTCATTTGAATACCTGTTGGAAATGGGCCGATCTCGAATGCTTTGTATAGATTGGGTGCAATTATGCACATCTTAGCAAGCGACTTCTGGGACAGGTGAATTGAGGCGCAATCAAAGTCGGGAAGAGGAAAGAATGACAGAGGTGTGCATTGCTCCTCCGCATTTCTTTTCTGTGGTCTATATAGCAGCATATCTGGAGGTGCCGCCCAAATCGTACCCATGCTGCACAATGGCACTAAGTCCAACCTTGCTCTCTAGAGGAAACTTTTGTCCAAAGACTGGTGCGCTTTCGCTGAATATGACACGAAATGATAGTGCAAAGACAAGGCGGACACCAAACCTAAAGATGTGCCTTTCATATTCCTCAAGTCGCAACTTTCCATGCTGGACCGTGAAAGTCAGTCGCTCCATGTGGTGCTTTCCTCATCTGGCAGGTATGACTTCATTCCCGGCTATGTGAAGGAGAAAGACATGATTGAGGCACAGTCGTTGTAGAGTACAAAGACGATACCTTATAATTACGTAGTTAACGTTCTGTATGGCAGTTACCCAAGTTCAAAACGACCTCTATAAGTGTTCGAGACAGGCGCTATGGAATGCCTTGATGTGACGCTCAGCACTATGCTCAGCTCTATCTTATATAACCTTTAAATCTTAGCGTTCATGCGTCGACGCCAACTTCGCCAGTGTCTACAATGCATCCTACAGTTTTTCCTCAATTCCCTTGACGTTGTCACGCTACGTATTCACAAATCTGCGCCTACTGCTTTCTGCAAGAGATTGAATAGAAGCGTTCAACCGCGGGGTCCTCGCCTTGGCCTGTCAATTAGTTAGACTTGTTGACAGTAACCATTTCCTAGAGGTTCAACTGTGAGCTACACGAAGTGATATGATCCAATGACCTCCTTGTGCCATCGTGGAAGATGAAGCTGCGGCTTCAGCAAGGGAGCATGGTATGGACCATATGGGACACAAGCTTGAAATCGAAGACCAAGCCGTTCCCAGCCGCGGCGCAGTTGACCAGTACCCGGTTATTGTTGACTCTGATATGAACACAAATATCTCGATCCAAGATGCCACTATATCCTTCGCTCTGGATATGGCATCCAAGCGGTGTCTATTGTGTCAGCGTGAGCTCCATCAATTCGATAGTCATGCACCGGCTTCGACCGAGAAGGAATACTGGGTGGCTCTACTTGCTTGAAGCTCATCAAACAAAGGGCGTTCAGAGTATATGTCGTCCACGGGAGTCGATCAAGGCAGCGATCGACCTTTCCCAGAACTTTTGAAGGGTAAAGGTCATCTTGATCCAACTGAGCTCGCCACTAGTCAAGGCCTTTGGCCTTGGCGAGCTGCTCGTGTAAGACTTGGTGCCCAATCTTATCTTGACCGTTCGTATCAAGGCTACACACCTTGGGTCAGCCCAAAGTCACGATCAAAAATCCTTATGAACTTACTATGTCCACTGCACTCCCATGGTCTGTATCATAACCAATTACGCTGGTCCCTCGAGTCCTTCGAGGTCTCTGACCGCCTTGGCATAAAATTGATCTCGAAGTTCAACGTTAGGCTCGGCCTCGTCCACGTCCAGGACATCGAGTAACTACTTTGTTAGTCCATGTTGTCCTGATTGCACCCAAGGGATCCTTCCATTCACACAAGAATCTGCAAGAATCATGTTTACTAGGTATGGCGTACACAGCGGACTGTTGATATCTCCCGTCCTCATGGCTTCCAGAAAAAGCTTCTCGTCGACCCAATGCCACCAAGGATGGGTCTACGTGAACCAAAGCGAAATCAAGTGCGAGACGAAGTCGTCGTCGCCCGTGACCGTGGTCCAAGGTTTGGCCGGGACGGTAGTTGGAGGATTCACCAGGTCTTCTATCCTGCCAGTCCGATAATGCTGCTTCCGAGGATTTCGTACAGATTCCTCTAAGAACTTATCCATTGCGCCTCTGACCCCTATGCTTGTCTGCATTAAAGTTTCTGCTTGAGAGGGCATCAGCGTGGGTGACGGGAGTGCTTCCGATCCGTCGATGACGAACTCAATCGACGAAAAAGCGACTTCGATGGCAGGGTTGGCACGGCGACTGTATCGGTACTTTGTGGACAAGGTAAGGGTGTACCAAAGTGTTCTTAATGCTTTCTCACATCTGCGTGTAGGACCGCCACGTCACCGGGGGGGCGATTGGCAGATGATATGCTTTTCAGAAAAAAAATCCGCAGTTTTGTCCCCTTCCTTGCTGTCATAGTGTCTTCGGCTCTTCCAATCCTTTCGATTGTCGCTCTGTACTTTATTCCGACTCAGGGAGGGCGTCTTGGTACCGTTGTTGCTTTCTCGGTTTTGTGCTCCTCAGCGTTGGCGGCCTTAAGCAACGCAAAGAACGTCGAAGTTATTGCTGCTACCGCTGCGGAAGTCTAGAGTTTGATTGTGGAATCATATGCTGACGGGATTCCAGGTATGCTGCTGTGCAAGTAGTCTTTGTCTCTGGGAATTCGACAGCAATAATGCTTTAGCTATTCATTTTGCTCGATTAATGATGCGTAACATGTTCTCAACTACCTCTGTCAAATTACCGCTATTTTTGCTTGCTGCGCATCCCATTCAAGTCTTCTCTTATCTTCTTCCTGCTTTTCAACCTCCAGTTGCTCCATTTCGGCGTGGCCATTATCACTGTTGGATTTTACAGCAGTAGTGGTCTGAATTTTCCTTTTAAAGACTCGATCCCACTTTTCGCGGCGATTCATTTCATCCCAAAAATCCGACTCACCACTCGGCTTCGTGACTTGAGCTAGACTCCAGATTAGACACAAAAATTTCGGAGAATAGTCTGAGCATCTTACCTTTGACCCTACCCATTCGCTTAGATACAGGCCTCATACTGATCCATTTAGGAGATGCATACCTGAAGAGCGACGGGTTAAGGGCTCCACAGATATCTTGTTTCTCAAAACTCGAAACTATCATGAAAAATCATTATTGAACTCCCTTGAACGAATGCTAAGGTCACACATACGCTGGTGATGATTTCCCCTTTCAAGGCTTTTTGCCTCGAACAGGAAGTTATGCTCTTGCGCAGAACCCTGGACCAAAAACACAGTGTCGACTATGAACAGCCTTAATCCTGACCAAGAGACATCAAGATTCAGGTTGGTCCGTGTCTCACTGATGTACCTATCTCTCCGTTGTTGTCTTTAAGCTGTGGAGTTAAATTTGCTGGGACTTTGTGTAGGTTGAACCGTTCCCATTCGAGCCATCTAGACGACACGAAGCCATAGCTTGTCGAGGAGCGAGAATTGTCGATGATAGCGGCGTCCCCTGAGTACCGTTGAAGAAGCCACGAATTGTGACAGGCCTAGGTTCCTGCAACAAGCACAGCGTAGGTCAGCAAAGTGTGTGAACAATTCAGGAGGGACTGCTATCCAATATCTGATAGCTGAATAGGGTGATATGTAGTCTCATATTTCACGATCTTTCTAGCAGTGAGCAACTCTTCTTGTTTAGTGATCATCTTGCGCTTGAAATTGAGCAAAGTGTCCTCAGTTCCAAAGCGTGGCTTATGAACCAGACATGCTAAGGCCATGTAATAGTCTTTGTAGAAAAGGCCCTGCCGGTAGCCTTGGACTCTTTGAAACATCTCGTAAGAAACACATGGCAAAGCGAGGGAAATGCTTGTGTCCTCATTTTCCTTGATAGAATAGCCCATGTTTTGCGGCTTGAACTACTTTCGCACCCAGTGTTGATACTGGTGACTCTCGAACCCAGGAGGAAGGAGTTTATCCGTGGTTATGTCTGCCGTATTGTCATGATACAGGAGGTAAGTGGCGCGATCTGGAACACGTAGTTGGAAGCCTGACCAGCCAGACTTGTCTATCAAGTCCACCGCAGCACCTTTCTCAAGTAGTAGCCTCACCACTGCGTCATGTTCCGACTCTGCGGAACATATTAGTGCTGCGCTATCCAAGCTATCCCACGCCTCTATGTCGAAGCCTCGCGTTTCGTATAACCGGTCCAGCTCGATTGCGTGACCACTCATTCCAATTACGTGTTGGTCTAAGACGTCGGTATAGCATCATACGACCTTGGTGCTTTCCACATAGTCCAAAAACACTGGGAAAACAGGTTGTTCTTAGTGTTGTACAAGAGGAGAACCTTACCCAACAGGCTTTCATTACTTACCACGGTTTGGTCGTCGAGATGCGCTGTCCAGTACTCAGCACAATACTCGAAGAACTTCTTCCGCTCAACTCGAGTAGGTGAGTGGATCTTGTTGAGTTCACCACCAACCCTGTTTCTAGGTTTTCGCACATCCTCGTCCCACTCTTCACCCGGCTGATTCATATAGATACTGAGTGCACAGACTCGCCATTTCATATTCTACTTGCGCGTTCACCAAAGAAGATTTCCATCTGCCAGTTCAAAGACTGGTATGAGAGCTATCTGCGAACAGGAAATCTCTGGGTATTTGATGGATAAAGAAAAGTTTAGAGTAGTTAACGAAGAAGAATAGGCCACACCATTGTCGTAATCGCTCCGCCACACCCGTTTTGTTTAGTTCTGAAATGGATAGACTGCCCGAACGCTGCGCCTCTGCGGCAGCTAGCGGCAATGCCATCTCTCCAATGATTTACTGTCGACGTGCCCCAACAATGATAAGTAGGACCTTCCAGGCGTATGGTTTTGCTTTGCTTTGATGTTCTGTAAGATCCGTTCCTATGCGTCTTCAGCAGATGCCGCAAGGGAGCTGATGTGCACCTCGTTAGAATTGAGGCTGTTTTGATACATGTTACGGACTTTATATATAGCTAGATACAGTCAGAGATATGTACGGTGCTCACTTGACGAAGCCATTGTCGTAGCCACTCTCGAGCTTTGCTTGACAGGGCAAACTTGGCCGATAAATCCTCACTCGTTGGTTGATAATGGTGTTAATCTCTTCATGAATGCGATCATTCTCATCCTTGCTCCGAAGTTGGAGTTGTAGTAAGAAAAACGTGACTCGTTCAAACTAATACTACACATTGTCATAGGGTCGGCTAGTGACCAGGAATTCTAGTATACCTTTCGATCGAACCTTACTCACTTCCTAATAGAATTCGCAAAGCAAAGTGATAAGTCGGTTTCGATCCTCATCGCAACACTTATCTAAAACGTTAATAATACAGACAACTAGTCCAGTAGCGGAGTCGGATACAGCAGCAAGGAAGATTTGCCACAGGTCGTTGACTTCTAATAAAATCTAATCTTTATTCCTCTCCCAAGCTGGGATTACATAACTGATCAAACTAGGCTGGTGGTTGAATAGCTGGTGGAGTAAAGCATATAACGCCATGACAAGATTATGTCGCTGCTCGCTGTCCTTGAAGAAAAAGTAGTAGATGGTAACCCGGTCCTCACCAACAAGATCACAATCGATGAGAGACTTGGAGAGGTCTGACTTGCCACGTCCAGGATCAGCCGAGATCTACAAGAGATCATTCTGGCTGCTTTTTGCCATGCTTGGAAATTGAGGATTGTCAAGCGCCTACCCACAGGTTCCAGGGGCTCGATGAGGGTTGATGTTCTTTTGCTGTTCATAAAGGCTGGTCCTTAGTGCTTGATGACATTACTGTTCTTGCTCGGTTCTGTACCGCATCCATGACTCCTCGGTGATTTCGTTGATGTCGACTGCTGCAAAACGATGGTTGGTTAAGGATGGGCTTTAATGCGCTACCAGATGATCGTGTGTAATTATTGCCAAGCTCTGCAACGGAATCGACTTTAGGAAGTGGGGCATTGAGTTACCCAAAGTACGGGTGGGTTCAGTACGTCTGCGATGACGTTTCCTAGCCACGGATGGTATGAAGAGTCCGCCGAATCTGTCGAGTGGAAGTTTGGAGCAAGTATGTAGGTTGGAACTCTGGCCATAATTTCTCAAGTGGTACAGCTGTCGTTATATACAGTACACTACCAGGTGGAAGGTATAATAGTGTTTACTGTGAATGCTGTTGAGACGTTCTTTGATGATCAGGCTGAGCGGAGAAAAAATGGTGGATCCAATTTTTTGGTGTGGACTAGCCGCAAACCCCAGGCAGAATTGATCTTAGGTGCGAAAATCAATCCTATCTGCTTCTCATATCACAACAACATCGTGGTCTTGTCTCAGAACTCAAGTCAGTGGTAAATTTGCTTTGTGTATTGACAAGGCAGGCAATATCTGGATAACCGACCAATCCAGCAAAGCAATCTTTGATTCGCGAGCAGTTCAAATCTCACCAAAAAACCTGTTTGCTCCTAGTCAACAACCAGTCCAATCTACGTACTCTAAACTTCAATCTACCTTATTGCAAAGGATTACCACATATATCTAGTAGTGTGGCAAACTTTGCGCTTTCAGGTCGACCACTTATCCACCAAACCCTTCATACAACTCACCATGGCACCCTCTCAACTGCAAATCGCAACCTCAGTGCTCCAACGCCTTGTCAAGGAAGAAGCATCTTACCATAAAGAGCTCGAATCACAGCAGAAGCGAATCGCAGATCTCGAGAAGTCTACCGATGATGAGGACGGAAACCGGGAGTTCAAATTGAAGCAGGAGGTAAGTCAACATCCTTCCCCACCAATTCTTGCTCGGTTCTATGTATCGCCAAGGCAAGCGTTAGAGGAGAGCAGGGACAGCACACTCATCAATGCTATGTCCATTCATCACGAACACGAATCAGGATAGTGGATCATGGCCAATATGTGGCTGAAGCTATCCACTAGTCCATGTACGCTAATGTGTGCTTCACCTGCAGAAGAAAGCCCTCGAAGAAACAAAAGCAGTCTTCCCATCCCTCCGAGAACGAATCGCGAACTCGAGAGAGAAGTTGCAGGCTCAAATGGTATGTATAGTTCCCTTTACCTCTTTCTCTTTCCTCCCACCGATAGCCCTCCAGTATCCTCCTCATACTTCCTCACCCTGACAAACTCCATTCAACGACGCATCACTGACCATGCACATAGGAGGGCGCAAGTGACAACGACGAACTCGAAAAAGCGAAGAAAATTCTCGCGGAAGCCATAGCGCTACAGAAGGATGACCCGGACTCCGCACATCCGAGCGGACCACCAAAGTGACTCGTTGAGTGGGCTCTGACGTTACGTGGTTAGAACGCTTGATCAGGGCGAAGATGGCAGTTTTGAATCTCGTTCTCCACGCTCCCCTTGACTGAGCAGCGGATAGCTAGGGAGATGAACGAAAACAAGGCCGAGCAGATCGGAGGGTAGCGGGCATGTGTGCAATGTTTTATTCGCTACCTTCCGACGGAAGCTTGAACATTCACAGCACAGATACGAATATGATGAGTGCATGACTAGCAAGACACGAGCACGATCGATCAACGGATGAATTGAAATTTTAGTTCTCGCAATTGGTTTCAATGTTCTTGACTATGTATCTGTATTTCTTTATGACTTTATTTGCCAGTCCTATCAACGGCAGCACCAAGCACGGGCAGTAAACAGCGGTTTGTGCGACAATGACAACGGCAGAACCGGAGGTCGGAAGGTCGGAAGATTAGTATGAGGTTGAAGCTGAAAGGTGATTTGCTGGCTAGACATCGCTGAGGTGGTAGTTGTGCTTGACGCTCTGCCAGAACCTAAATACCAGAGACGACCAAAAATCGAGAATTCCGGCAGACGCAAGTACTAGTCCTGTATGATCTCGAGGCCTCCGACATCTGGTGTTGGCATCGTACATACGTACACCCCAGCCGCAGTCTTTCCGTTCCGCAGCGTCCCAGAGTGAGTTATTGCGTGTCGCTGCTGCCGTTGCCATCGGCATCTGTGTGATTGACTGGTTTAATGCCGCACAATTGCTAGATGTGGCCATCTCCCTGAGGCGCGCATCTTCTGGCCCCTGGAAGAGGCTTGTGTAGTGAACGAAATCTTGCAGACGCTGCGACATCGGGGCCGCACTCTGAGGACAACGGGAAACTGGTATTCAAAACCATCGATTGAGCCCAGTCATACTTGGATAGCGTGTTGCCTCCAAAATCTATTCACCCGACCATAGTTTGCGTATCGCCTGTTGTTAGTGAGACCTTTCTGAAGGTGTTTGGTAGGACGTCAGTAAGCGAACTGGAATGTCTAGGTCGTTCATGGCCAATATCTTTTGGTGGTGTTCGTTTATTCAGTCTGGTTGGTAAATCAGGAATGACTCAGACGCTCTCGTTCTGCAGGAGAACGCGTTTGGTAGGGCCGATACTCGTTGGTGGACATCGATGACACCCAGGGCTTGGAACTTGAGGTGGTCGAATGACGCAGTTCGGTAACAAGCCAATTCGATATCCTAGGAGCCCCCGTTGCAAAATCGACAGCAATTAGCCGGTATCAGTCCCTTCACTGACGCCTTGCACGGCACGACACCGCTCTTTATCCCTCTTGTCCATAGTCTTCCATATGACCTCCTTGACCTCTTTTCCAACCTTCTCGATCGAGTCCATTGCCCACAATACATCTAGATGCTCATACTCGTCAATGACTTTGCTATGCACAAGATTGACATGCGGCTCTCGACCTCTTCGAAAGCGTCGTAAAAGTCTTTTCCCATCGACCAAGTCATCACTCCCGGCAACCCAAAGCGCCATCGGTGGTGCCCGCTCGTCATACCATGCTGTTCTGCCTTTATCTCTGCTTCTACTTCGTGACTGACTCTCGTCTCGTTCTTCGCTTTTGGCTCTTTTCTCTTCAAGCTCTTCATTAAGATCTTCTCTATCTTCTTGGCTGTGCTGCTCCCTCGTACTCAAAACACACTTGTGTTTCGCGAAACACTCTCTCCCCAACCACCATCTCATACTTTCTGAACTAACATAGACTGGCGCGAACTGGAACGCTCTGTCTCTCAGACCTCTATCCCATCGCTCATCTGACCAGTTGAAAAGGAAGCTGAACACCAGGTAGCCCATCAACCCGTACATCCTGCCCGGTAGGATCCTATGCATAGTCATCATTAATGGAATGAAAGCGTGTATGCCAAAGAAGATCCTAAACATGGCTGGCGAAATCACCCTCATGAACTTGAAATACATCTTTCCGATCAGCGGGCCTGCGTACACAGCCGGTGCCAATGCACAAAAGACGCTAATTTTTTCGCCTAGATCAGGTCGCTGCTGCTTGGCAAGCGCAACGAATGTTTCAGTTGTGCCTTGCGAATGGGCTACAAGCCCGAGCTTGCTGCAGCTCGTCTCAGAGAGCACTCGGGAGATGAAAGCGGGTAGATCCATGACACCCATCTGCCGGATGTTCCAGGCCCACATGCGCGGGTCTGAGGGCTTGAGCAGTGTATGTTGTGGATTGAAGCCGCAGCGGTTATTGCCCAACCAGACATCGTAGCCCGATTTATGGAGGTAGAAGGCGAGAGAGTCGTCATCGTTACAGCAATACGCGCCGGCTGATTGAAGGAGGCCATGAATGAGGAGGACGGGATAGCGAGTTTTGCTGGACGTATTGCGGCGGGGTAAAGGGTTCTTGAAGACGTCTGGGCCGCGTTCTTTTCTCCGATCCGATGGCTTTGGTGTATATTCGGTTGGGTCGTAGATATGCCAGAGGTCTATTATGAAGCCATCTTCTGCTTGGACCTTAAAAGTTTCCATCTCGAGACCTACACGGCGAGCATAGTACCGGCTGTCACAAAGGAGTTTGTCGGGGCCACCTTCGAGGGGCTCATACTCAGTTTGGGGGTCTGGACTGGGCTCGGTGGAACGACTGTCAGCCTGCTTCTGCTTTTTTAGTTTTCGTGCTTTGCGTAGCCATTTTGCATCTTCTTCTGCTCGGACGGCGGCTCTCCTCTGTTCTTCTTTGTAGAAGGGTCGCTTCTTGTCCGGATCTCGAAAGGTGAACCAAAGCCATGTCTTTGAAATTATTCCAGGAATTGAAGTGAAGACTGCTCCAAGTACAATGACTAGTAGAAAACCAGTCGATAAATAGAATGAAGTAATCTGGAAGAACAGGCATTGTGCATTCCGCAGCAAAGTCGGGGGGCCGTATAAAGGCAAAGGAGGAAACAGGGGATGTGTCCTTAGTGGTGGGAGAGAAATATCTAGGTTCCTATCCTGACTAGCAGACTCTTTGTCTCGCTTCCTCAGTAGATGCGTCTCGTCGCTCTCGATTTCAGTTTCTGAGCCGGAACTTGCGCCTTCCGCCTTCTCCTTCAGTGCATTAATCTTGTAGGCCTCCTCGAGGGGAACGGCCGGCAATCGGTTACCATCTGCGGTTTCTATGACCGGATCCAATGGGGTAATGAATTTAGCTTGCACTGCAATTCCGCTATTTTGTTGTTCATTAATGTCTGATTGCTCGAGCGAAAGATCTTTGGATAACTCAGCATATCTTAACGCAGCTTGAGAGGCCGTTGTGGTTTGCGTTTGGGTCATTTGGAGAAGCAGTAGCGGAGACGATATGCTGCAGCTGAAACACGTGGGTAAAGTAAGTACTATGGTGTCGTGGAGACGGTGGAGGTCAAGCTTCTACTTCAACCTCGTTGACTGCAATTGAAATGAATGTGCTTGTTGAGAGGCGTAAAGAAGAGAGAGAGAGAGGTGTCTGATAGCTAGGAAGATTGATTCATGGGCTGCCATAACTGCTACCCTTGGCGCATAGTGCGCCGTGCTGGTCGTAAGCGCTGCCACAACCAACATTTTGCGCTGATCGGACGTTGAGAGCATGGCTAGGATTTTGAGATTGGAGAGTTTGTGGAACTCGATCTTGGGCTCGCTTGATCGGGATATTCGTCCATTAGCGAATCAGACCAGCCTTGTGGCCAGATAAACATTGCATCATTGACTCAGTCTGAGCCACTGACGTTGACCCAGCCAAAGCAATGTCAAAAGTGCACATGCTCGCGGTCGCTGAGGCCGCTCAATACTCAGCCCCCGTCCATTCCCTACCCTGCGGGCGCATGCAGGAACAAGGATAAAAAGTTGTGATGGCACAAAGAATTGCATGTGATAAAAGTGGTGTGGAACAACGGCGCCAAGACATTAGCTGAAGCAAATGCTGCCTGAAAGCCTGTATGACGAACCTTTGGCACAATTATGCCATGATGGAGGTGAGGCTGAAAAGCTCTGGCTTGAAATGCTTAGCTCAGTAACTAGACTTAGGGTTAGGGTTAGGCACCGAGGACGAATGAGGAAAATCTTCAGTTGTACTTCTCCGCCCTTCTTCCTAAGTCGTGTCATGGTCGCATTGATTTGCGTATCATATCTTCTGGAGGACAACTGCCCGTGTTGGTGTCTATTCGGATATCATCCGACAACCCTGATTACTAGAAACGACGCCGGAGATGCCTTCCACCGGCCCTTCGTTTCACAAGCGAGAGCGCACTGTCCACGATCGGCGACGGAGAGCAGGCGCAGACACAACTTTTGATGATCGATGGGGTGATCAGGAGCCTGAAAATGGAGATGAAGACGAAGCCCAACAAGATGGTTCCGAACGAGACTTCCCCTCGCCATCCGCGAAGCGACGCAAACTGTCGAATGGTCAAGCTTCCCGGCCTGAGCGCTCACGATCAGCTACACCGCCGCCTCAGGAAACAGCAGAAGAACGGGATCGTCGAGAGGTCAAGGAATTAGCCAATCGGTTGGCGGAAAGAGAGCGCGAAAAGGCCGCCGGCAAGAAACATGTCACCGAGGCCCGTGACAGCACGACTATGGAGAGGCGCAGACTAGCGGACGACAAAGAAGCCCGCGAGGCGGCGCTGGGAGATCTACGAGAAAGATCGCGGCAGGACTATCTGAAGAAGCGAGAGATCGAACGCCTGGCTCTCCTGCGCAAACAAGTTACAGATGAGCAGAGAGAATTGCGTGACAATCCTGGCGATTTGACGGAACGAGAAAGGGCGGATTTTGCGCGGAATCTGGAGGTATTGCGCATCGCAGAGCAGAAAAATGCCATTGACGAGGGACGGGATGGGTATGTTATGCCGGAGGATTATATCACGGAAAAAGGGAAGATGGATCGCAAGAAGAAGGAGGAGGCCCTATACAGCCGGTATGCAAATCGGGATGAACAGGGGAGGGAGAAGTATGTCAGTGAGCATGACGAGTGGGAGCGAGAGGCTGTGAAACGGGCTGCTGCCACCACTAATATCGGAACAAAAGGAGAAGTGGGCGACTTTGAGAGCTATGAGTATGTGTTTGATGAGAGTCAGAGGTTGAAGTTCTTGATGAGTGAGACGTTGGGTGGGGACAAGGATATGATGACCAAGGATCAGAGGGAGATATTGGAGAAACTCAATGCCGTCGAGGCCAAGGCGAAGAGCATTGAGGAGACAAGGAAGAGTTTGCCAATTTACCAGTTCCGCGATCAGATTATTGAGGCTGTCAAGCAGTATCAAGTGTTGATTATTGTTGGTGAGACTGGTTCTGGCAAGACGACTCAGCTTCCGCAATATCTGCATGAGGCTGGTTTCACAGACGGCGGCATGAAGATTGGTTGTACTCAGCCAAGACGAGTTGCTGCCATGAGTGTTGCTGCTCGTGTGGCGGAAGAAATGGGAAAGAGACTGGGGAATGAGGTCGGATACGCCATTCGATTCGAGGATAACACAAGCGACAAGACAGTGCTAAAGTACATGACCGACGGTATGCTGCTGAGAGAACTGTTGACGGATCCAGAGCTATCAAACTACTCGGCACTGATGATTGATGAAGCTCACGAACGAACTGTAAGCACTGATATTGCTTGTGGACTGCTCAAGGATATTGCCAAAGCCCGACCAGACCTAAAGCTCCTCATCTCCTCAGCAACAATGGACGCTGTCAAGTTCCAGAAATATTTCGACAACGCTCCCATATTCAATATCCCCGGCCGCCGCTACAGTGTCGATGTCCACTATACCGCCCAACCCGAAGCGAACTACCTCGCCGCCGCCATCACGACCGTCTTTCAAATCCACATTACCCAACCATCTGGTGACATCCTCGTCTTCCTCACTGGCCAAGAAGAAATTGAAGCAATGGAAGCAAATCTCACCGAGACAGCCCGCAAACTCGGCAATAAAGTTAAGGAAATGATTATCTGCCCTATTTACGCCAACTTACCTACAGACCTGCAAGCCAAAATCTTTGAGCCAACACCGCCAAACGCGAGGAAGGTGGTACTCGCAACAAACATTGCCGAAACCTCCCTCACAATCGACGGGATAGTCTACGTCATCGACCCCGGTTTTGTCAAAGAAAATCAGTTCAACGCTCGCACGGGCATGGAGTCCCTGGTCGTAGTCCCCTGCAGTCGGGCTAGCGCAGGCCAACGTGCAGGACGAGCTGGCCGAGTTGGTCCAGGCAAATGTTTCAGACTGTACACCTCGCAAGCCTACAAGAACGAGCTCGAATCAAACACAACCCCGGAGATCCAGCGGACGAACCTCACTGGCACAATTCTAATGCTCAAATCGCTTGGTATAAATGATCTATTAGATTTCGATTTCATGGACCCACCCAGCACTGACACTATCGTCCGTGCTGTAGAACTCCTGTACGCACTGGGAGCGCTCAACAACGCCGGCGAATTGACGAAAATTGGGCGACAGATGGCCGAGATTCCTGCTGACCCAATGTTATCCCGCAGTATTCTCGCCGCCGACAAGTACGGTTGTGTTGAGGAAGTCCTGAGTATCATTGCCATGCTGGGCGAGTCAGCATCCCTATTTTTCAGACCGAAGGACAAAAAAGTCCACGCCGATGCCGCACGGAACCGATTCACGAACAAAGACGGCGGTGATCATCTAAGTCTGTTGAACATCTGGAACGAATTTGTGGATTCAGACTATAGTTATGTGTGGGCGAAGGAAAACTTCCTGCAGATAAGGAGCCTAAATCGTGCAAGAGACGTCAGAGACCAACTCGCGCGCCTCTGCGACAGAATCGAAGTCGATGCCTCCAAATCCTGCGGGAGCAATGACATCGAGCCGATCCAGAAAGCCCTTCTTGCCGGCTACTTCCCTAACACAGCGCGTCTGCAGAGGGACGGGCAATCGTACCGCACACTCAAGGCAGGTAGTGGACAGGTGGTTTACATACACCCTTCAAGCACCCTGATTGAGTCAAGGCCGAAATACGTCAGCTATTTCGAGGCGGTATTGACAAGTAAAGAGTATATGAGGAATGTGATGCCAATCAAGCCGGAATGGATGATGGAGATTGCACCGCATTATTTTGGAAAGAAGGATATCGAAGCCCTGGGAATCGACGGACAGAAGAAATTGCCCAAAGCGACGGGGAAGGTGGCGAGTAAGATATAGACTCGGTGTAGCAGCTATGAGTGGTTCAATGAGAGAACTGAGACCAAATCAGACTTTGCTTGTTGATCTTCCCTGTTCATTTGCTTATGGTGCCCCAGTGAATCTATTGATTTCAAGCGGAATCTGAGCTCGGTCGCAAAACCGTTCAGCGTGTCCTGCGCATCTAGTATTGCAAACTCACTCATCGAAGATTACTGAACGTGTGGACTGTGTGCCTCGTACAACATCGAACAACTTCTGTGATCCACTGGAACAGACCACATGCAAGGCCAGAGTACAAGCAAATCAATGAGATGTGCCTTAGAGATAGCACGATTGTGAGATAAGAACACAATGAGATAGCTTGCCTTAACACTCTGACTCTTGCAAGTTTGACACTCATTCGGGGATTTCATATACGCCTGCGCGTCTTTGGGGACTCGACCATGACGGTTTTCAGGATTGGTTTCAGTCGCTACCACAAATTGAAAATATTCATGATTCAAGCTCAAAAGCCGACAGCCATTTTAGACGGCGTACGTAGATGGTATGGACTAGTGGATCCCATCAGGCGATTACAATATAAGTCCGCGTGTTCGTAACAAGACCTCATTCCGCGGTTCGAGAAAAATGGAGTCGGTACGATGCTAGGACGAATCAAAAATCTGCTTTTTGGTGAAACTTTTGTTTTTGCGCCATCAAAACTTTGGCTTGGACTGCTACTTCAATTTTGTATGCATGGATTTCCTCTCTGAGACGATTGGCTTGTTCCTACGGTTCGTGGATTTGCTTGCACTTAAGAAATTATACGCGTTCCTTTCTCAAATGCAGACGAAAGTTTGACAGACTGGTCTTCAATCCGATGGAAACGATGGAGCTCTGCAAACTTGAGCTTGTTGCTTGGATTTGCCCACGAATTCCACGTGGCGCAGCGAGCCTCGAGGTTCTGCTTTCAACTGCAGTCGAACAGTAACGATGTCCTTGAAGCCGTAGACCAGCACGGAGTGGAACTCTTGTCGAGATACGCGTTTTTCGATGCGGTAAAGCCTTTCGGTTATATACTTATTTCGTGTCAGCAAAAGTATAATGGCGGCAAGAAGATTGATAACTACTAGGTCTTACAATTGTTAAACAAAAGAATTTTTCTACTTACTTTTCTGAATTGAAACAGGCCTCATGGCACGTCCGCACAGCTTTCTATACACTTTGTTTGCTGTGTCGAGCTTGATTGTCATTTTAAATGCACAAAATGAGACCCGGTACAACCCTGCAATACCCGGCTGGCACAGTGATCCTAGCTGTGTCTTTGTTCCTGACTGGAACGAGACGACCTTCTGTACCTCGTCAACGTTTCTATTGACACCTGGTTTACCGATTCATGCCAGTCAAGACCTCGTCAACTGGAAACTAATCAGCCATGCCTTGTCTCGTAAGAACCAATATCCTGCATTTGATCAATCACTCGCTCAAACGGATGGTATTTGGGCTGCAACGGTAAGATATCATCAGGGTACATTCTTCATCATTACCATGTATAAAAACAATGTCGAGCAGCTGCAGACTGGGCTCATCTTCAATACAACAGATCCCTACGACAACAATGCTTGGAATGGTCCTATAAGATACGAGACAGAGTACATCGACCCAGACCTCTTTTGGGACGATGATGGCACAGCATATGTCGCCACGTCTGGTATAAACCTGCAAACTGCCGATTTAACGACTGGTACATTCGGTGAATCTCGCTCAATCTGGAATGGCTCTACAGGCGTTTATCTCGAAGGGCCACACCTCTATAAAAAGGACGGATACTACTATATTCTGGCTGCAGAAGGCGGTTCAGGGATAAACCATACTGTTATAATTGCTCGGTCGAAACACATTTTTGGACCGTATGAGAATCATAGTGGCAATCCCGTTTTAACAAACAAGAACACATCGAGATACTTCCAAAACGTTGGACATGCCGACTTGTTTCAGGATGCGTTGGGCCACTGGTGGGCATCAGCATTGGCGTGGCGCTCAGGGCCTTTAGCTGTGACATATCCCATGGGGCGAGAAACAGTCCTAACTCCCGTAACCTGGAATGAGGGGGCCTGGCCGATTTTCTCGCCGATCTGTGGGATAGAGAGTGGATGGTATCTACCTGTCGCGAAAGAAAACAGTTGTCATGGCACTTGCGTGGGTGACGCTGATATCATTGATTTTGAACCGGGGTCACCTATTCCAAGCCATTTTGGTTATTGGCGCTGGCCTGTCCCAGATTCATACACCATCTCACCGTCTGGCCACCCTGGAACACTTCAGCTCACACCTTCGCCTCTAAGTATTTCTGCTGGATACGAAAACTTAACACTGGGTTACCAAGTGGATAACCTCACCTTGATAATGCGTCTACAAACAGACACTCTCTTCCAGTACAGTGTCGATGTTTTCTTCACACCTGAAATCGAGCATGAGGAAGTAGGAGTTACACTCTACCTCAATCAAGTACAGAACATGGCGCTCGGTGTTATCATGCTACCTATATCGACCACCACAAACTTGACTACCAACCCAACTCTAGCGCCTCATCTGCGCTTTGTGGTCTCTGGTCTCGGGGGTCTCGAAAAGAATATCCCTAAACCATTTGTTACACCTGTCCCGGACTCCTGGCTCAAAGATCCTATCCGGCTGTTTGTACGTGCTGAGAACGAGACACATTACACCTTCACTGCAGCTTCTAGCTCGAGTCCTTACGAGATTATCCCCATGGGTATTGCACCTGCCACGATTGTCAGTGGCGGGACAGGGGACTTTACAGGCTCACTAGTAGGGGCTTATGCCACGACCAATGGTCGAAATGGGTCTAGCCCAGCATATATTTCGAGGTGGAGGTATCAAGGCCTCGCCCAGGCTGTTGGAAACCAAGAGTATATCCCCTCGCGTTTCAATTATTAAAAGTGGAGAGTGAAAAAGGCGAGAAAGCATTCGTAAAAATCTTTAAGCAATAGTTTCGTGCTCATCAGTGAAAGTGTATCGGCGCAATCTCAAAAATCCTAATTGCTTGCCCACTTTGTTATTAAGATGCAGATTCTTAGATTTAGGGTTGCTGTTTGGTGTGCAGGGAGATGGACTTCCTTTCAGTGCCTCCTGCTGCCAGAAGCGAAGGTCATTGCTTCGTTGCAGACGAGTCTTCATCTGGCTTCGACGTACATGCCTGTTGAGCTCCTAGCCCTCAACCCTTGTTGGACTTGCTTTACTATAGTGGATGGAGGGGGAAAAAACAGTCTCCGTTCTGACCTTGGCCATATTGTTTGACCAGATATGCCTCTTGCTCAAAGTAGTAGTGCTGAAGATAGCATCGTACCAAAGATGACGGCGGGTGCAATTTGTGAGTTCGAGACGAGTCCGCTGAGCTTTCGGGGATCTGCATATTTCATAGACCTAGTGGAGTTCATTTCAAACAGCCGTTAGAGCACGAGGTTTTGATTGGTTCTTCAATGGTAAGGTTCGTCGTAATAACGACTTTTACGATCGTAGTCCCCACAATCACGCGTACCGTGATGCCCGATCCCCGGATTGGAAGCGCTTAGCGCAATCAAATACGCGGCAAACAAATGTGGCGAAACAGACCTCAAATTTGAGATCAACCTTAGTAGCCACCGCTCTACTGTATCTGTGTCGGTTCATGACCCAACGCTTGTCACTCCCGCGTATGTTGCTCGCATTTCGAGCTCTTTTCCCTGACTAACTTCACCCTCTAATCTGTTTGATGGCTCAGGAACAGGCCTGTACTGAACTTTCACCCTTGCTGACATATAACTAAACTTCCACTATCTATCGTCGCAATTGATTCGCGGCGATTCGAGCCACTCGATGACTCGGTCCACGCTACGACATGACCCTAAACTAGCGACACGTAAGTCGCACACAAAGTCACGCAATGGCTGTACGCCCTGTAAGAGGCGAAGAGTAAAGGTAAGCCCATTACCTCACGCAGTGCATTGGGCACATGGGGTGTTTCTAGGCCAGCAATGCATCTCTACGCTCTCCGATTTTGTCCGGCAAAGTGAAGAGTCGTGTAAAGTCTTGCATAACTATCTGACTGACGATATGGACACTAGTGTGACGAACAAGGTTCACCCTGCGCAGCATGTCTAATCCGTGACCTTGAATGCGATTTTGTCGTTCCATGTGCGACTGGGGCCATTTCTGATTCAAGTACTGGCAAAGTAACTCCGACGACGAGCTATCATAGCCAAATCGATTCATTTTCGTTAAACAGCGGGCTCTCGGGCATTAGTTACCCGGGTCTACTGCCTTCTTTGGCGCCAACCATACAATCTCCTAGCTTCCAAATTCAAGATCTAGAGCTCATGCACCATTTCACTGCGCACACATACCGAAGTCTATCTGTGGCAGGAGTAAACGATGGTGTGTGGCAAATCTTTGTACCACGTCAGGCACTAAAGTACGACTACCTCATGCATGGCTTGATGGGTCTAGCCGCTTTACACCTTTCGCACGAAACGCCGAATGAGAGCGAAAACTACCTCGAACTGTCAAGAACGCACCAGAAAGCTGCATTCGCGTCATTCAGACACGCACTAGATGAGATTGACAAGGATAATTGTCATGCCGTGTTCGCGTTCTCGGTCATGGCCATGGTCTTTGCGATAGGAACACCACTGCCATATCCGGTATCTTCCAATACTGTGGTCATGGACAAAATGTTCGTGCTCTACGAATTTTTGCACGGAATAAGCACTATTACTGAGGCGAGCCGTGAATGGATCGGTGATGGACCTTTCGGTGATTTTACGGACATGAAGAACAGGATGAAGTGGAACGACGTTGATGACAGAGACCAAGCTCTACTCAAACGCCTGCACGGGCTAAATCATGCACTTCTCGCGGTTGTCGATCCATGCGCCCACGCGGCGATTAAATCTGCTATTGACGGGCTCGAGATGACCTTCCGGGGCGGAGAGATACTTGTGCTTGCTTGGTTATCAATGTGTGGCGATCATTATATGACGCTTCTTCGACAGGGTCAACGACTAGCTCGGCTAGTGTTCATTCATTGGTGCATCATGCTCAATAGACTTGACAGGGTGTGGTGGGTCAAGGATAACGCAAAGGTCTTGTTCGAGGATTTCGCGGTGGAGTTACTAGGATTGGGCAAGGAATGGAGCGACGCAGTACAGGATGTCAAGGCGCGCTTCGATGAGTCACCAACCTCGGATAATAAATCGACGGAAATTCATCCATGTTGACTGTCAAGCAACTATTTGTACCAAGCTTTCCCCCAGCCTCACTTTCCTCAGACCGAGACATCCGAGACACTGACCAGTGCTTCCACGCTTTTCCTGAATTTGGAAGCCATCTAAATGAGCAGCCACAACTAAGACCTCCAGCTCTTCAACATACCCGGTCAAAACTCAAAGCCTTCCTCAGCGCCTTCACCTTTTCTTTCGTATAGCACCGCAGTTACCTCAGTTGGATGCCATATCTAGTGTCATTGCCTCTAAAGTTGTCCTCGGCGTGGATGGTAGCTTTCAAGCTCCTGCGGATTCTGCTTCCGCACCTCCATGACCTTTGCGAATTCCAGATGCTCAACATAGAAAACCATAAAGAGAATCATGACAACGGCTGTGAGAACAATATCGAACGTAAAATAGATCTCGTGCGAGATGAGATAGCCGTCGTTGCCCCGCGAATACTTGACCACATGGCAGATACTCCGAACCAGGAGGACGGCACTGCTGAGGTCTCTTGTTGCAAGTGATCTCAACGAGAAACTGGAGGGGTGAAAAGGCAAATAACTGACCTCGAGAGAAATTCTGAGAAAAGAAGGTCAATTAGCTTGACTGACTGTCTTCGTTCGGATACTACGACCAAAACCGCGTATCGGGACCTCGTATTCTCTCGCTAAATTACGAAGGCTAACTTAGCCTGGCCCCGACTCCATGTGCTATTGCATCATTTCGTACTGCGCATCCTCTCGGGTACCAACTTTGGACATTTAGCCAAAGTCTAATGATACACGCTAGCAGTTCAACACCCTGTTGTTCAACTATCATTTGCCAGGCCTCTCGTAGTCCAGTAGTCGTATCAATGGTATTATTCGAATCGCCTCATCGTCCTGTATACGTACATACCAATATTGCCTAGTAAAGATGTCTGGTGTAGGTGAACAATCGGATCTTCAGATATTGAGTGAACAACGCGATCTGGCCGAGGCCAATTTGGACCCGACCTCGATACCTGCAGTTGACAATATCTCACTCCAGGACGTTCGTATACAGTTACAACGACCTGTACCGTATTAGCGACCTCCAATGGAGGTAGGATACCGCAAATGGGCGCTGGTTGACATTCAGAAGGCGTCGTGGTCCCCGGTACAGCTGTTTCTGATGTTTTTCCAAGAGGTATTACTGCAAATCGTTCATCATACCAATATTGTTGCAGGGCGCGATGGAAGGCGAAAAACACCATGGAAGGAGGTTACGGAGGTCGAGATACGTCGCTGGCTGGCTTGTCGTCTTTATATGATCACTCACGCACCTGTAAGGGCGAGATGGACGCAAATCTGGGCTGAGGGAGGTGTAGCAACGTTACGCCTTAGTCGACAGCGTTTTGAGGCGATTGAGCGATATCTGAGCGTCTGTAGCGATTGTACAACTGATGATTCACCTACTGTCTGGTTTATTAAAGTACAGGCCGCATTGGATGCTGTACGGAAGGTCTTAAAGTCTTCCCTTATCCCTAGCAGCCACCTTACCGTCGACGAGTCCTCTATCAAGTTCCACGGTCGATGTAGAGATAAGTATAAGATGAGGCATAAACCAGCTGGTGAGGGCTTTGTAGTACTTGCGCTCTGCAGCTACGAAGGTCTATTACATGATTTTATCGTGTCTGGAAGCCAAAACGGCTTGGAGGGCGTCGAGAAGGGTATAAATCTTGAGATATCGACCAGGACAACTCGGAAACGTAAGAGGGCGATGGAGGGCAACCTTGGCTAGGTGATATTGCTTCCACCGCAGAAAGCAGCTGTCTAGATACTCTATAAGCGAAATACGACCAATTGGAGGCATCTCCCTTTTGTTTACTACCTCAATAACCTATTCGTCGACATTCCACTGGCGAAGGCGCTATTAACGATCAATATTGGTATATGTGGAACAACGAGGGCTAATACGCCTAGCTTTCCACCAATATTACTGGCGATCAAGCACAAATTCAGTAAAGAGATAAGAAAAAATCAGCATACGAGCCTTATTGTCGATGATATCGCTAATTGTACCATTTAGAAGAACTCAAATCGAGGTAATATCGTATCCTTCATATCGACAATCCATCCGCCTCGAGCCTCCAAAAGCGTCCACCGCAAATCGCGCGATATTCGAGTCACTAGAGCCAACGAAATCGGCTACAATAAGCCACTAGTCGACCAGCCAGCTGTCGTAGTTGATTATAACGATTATATGGGCAATACCGACCTTCATAATCGCCTCAGGGCGTACAAAAGCGTCGCAAGACCACGACAGAGGCGTTGGCCACTCAAGTTCATCGAATTCATCATCGATATCGCCCAGGTCAATACCTATATTATCTGGAAGCGATACCAGGTCGAAAACGGTGATAATACACCTACACGCGAACGCTTCATTACCAGGCTGATAGAGGGCCTTACCGAGGTCAGAGAGAAGGTCCATACGCCAGATCAGGCAAAGATACGCAAGCACTACGCCTGGAGGCAGTGTCAAACTCGGGAGTATACTAGACGCAGGCCTCTCGGCGAGATCACGAACTTGGAGGGCAAAAATACCTACACCAGCAAGACTTATGATCATTGTACGCACTGTCAGAAGCATCTATGCCTGCGGAAGGGCTGCTGGAGGGCATATCACGATGAGGAAGGCCTTCTGATCAAGCCAGAGGATCGATATTAGTAAGAGGGGGTCGATATCTATACTAGGCGACGTCGAACTCGTTTTGTGACACCACGATTTGTCTATACAAGGCCAAATCGCAGCCTCAAATGCGCGATCACGCATAGAATCAAGATCTGGTACGCGTACAATATCATACTCATTGCAATGAGATTATTTCTATGTAATGACCACCAGGTGGTGCTCCCGGAGTGGAGCCGCTAATTGTCCAAAGTTGGTACCCGAGAGGATATGGTTGCCACTGTGGACACCTGCTTTTGTATATGGCCGGTTCAATGCCCACAAGGGAGGTGTCTTGGACACATTAACCTTTGAAAGGTATCGTGGCTGAACTACGAATTCTGTCCTTCACACGTCGGCGCTGCACTGCCACCTCGATATTTATTGATGTCTTTGAACCACGACTAGCGATAGTTACGACCTTGCTTTCATCAATTTCAGCTTACGTTCTAAGACCCTGTTGCACTTCTTACTCATTCAGCTCAGCACTTTGATTCTTTTGTTGCGCTGCATCTTGTCGAGTTAACTCCTTTTGACCAAACTGCGTGAATGGAAAGAACCACAAAGCTCTATGAGCTGTCTGACACCAGTGCTTCAGCCTACGGAGATGAACGATCTGATGCTCTGCCGGGTCATTCCACTCATGAGTTTGCACAAAAAGTGCCTGAAGGGGCCCAGGAACTACCTGAGACTGACTCTTTGCGATCAATCTCACGCTCAGCACCATCATACACCGAGAAAACAGCCGTATTAGACCATTCATCAGGCCCGAAAGTTCCAGCTACGCAAGGCAGCGATGGCCTAATAAGCTATGATGAGTCTTTTGGGATCGGTTATGGTGTAAATGTCAAAGGTGCGGACTGAGCGAGGCTGCACGAGTACGTAACGAACGGCTTACTGACTCGAGACACAGATGACGGCCGTATAGATGTCGACATACACTCAAAGCTGGTCAGCACACTCGCGTACTGGTACCCTAATCGTCTTCAACAGGGAACTGATGATCGTACTCATGTGCCACCCCATGACACGAAGTCTGATTTCAAGCCGGACGATGCTACTAGACTCAACATTGTGATACAAGTAGTTGGCAGTCGAGGGGATGTACAGCCGTTCGTCGCTCTCGGCACTGAGTTGCAACAGTATGGCCACCGCATACGAATTGCGACCCACAACGTGTTTGAAGGCTTCGTTCGCGACGCTGGTCTTGAGTTCTATCCCATCGGAGGTGATCCTACTGAGCTGATGGCGTATATGGTCAAGAATCCAGGTCTCATCCCAAACATGAAAAGCTTGCAAGCTGGCGAAATAGAGCGTAAGCAAATGATGGTCCTGACCATGCTCGAGGGATTTTGGGAATCCTGCGTAAGGCCGGATATGTCCACAGGCCGACCTTTCGTGGCAGATGCTATCATCGCGAACCCACCATCTTTTGCGCATGTACATTGTGCTCAAGCGCTAGGCGTCCCAGTTCATATCATGTTCACCATGCCCTGGAGCAGCACTACGGCCTTTCCTCATCCTTTAGTGAACTTGAAAGGTGCTGATGTTGAGGAGGGCATGATGAACTACTTTTCATATGGCGTGGTGGAATGGCTGACTTGGCAAGGGTAAGTCTGCCCACCTTGCTGTGAAATCATTTTGCATCCACAGCTGACTCGTGCATCACAGGTTAGGTCATATGATTAATAGATGGCGTCGGTCTATCGACCTCGAGGATGTGCTGATGTTTGATGGGCCGATGTTGGTAGATACACTCAAAGTACCTCACACCTACTGTTGGTCTCCAGCCCTGGTGCCCAAACCAGGGGATTGGCCGACACACATAGGTTTGTCTCGAAACCCCACAGGCTCTTTGCAACGTCAACGCAACTGACTCCTCTACAGACGTCTGTGGTTTCTTCTTCCGAGACCCTCCCATCTACGAGCCGCCGGCTGAACTGTCAGCATTTCTTGCGAGCGGTCCCAAGCCCGTCTACATCGGCTTCGGCAGTATCGTTTTGGATGACCCTGAAAGCATGAGTGCGATCATTCTTGAAGCTGTACGCGTAGCTGGCGTGCGCGCAATAATATCCAAAGGGTGGTCAAACTTGACAGGTGCGCCAAGTGATCAAATTTACTACATCGGAGACTGCCCTCACGAATGGCTCTTCCAACACGTTGCCGCCGTGGTTCATCATGGGGGTGCAGGAACGACAGCCTGCGGCCTCAAATATGGAGTGCCTACAACCATTATCCCGTTCTTCGGAGAGTGAGTAGAAAGGATCCAGTTCTGGGAAATCCCGGTTACTGACCTCCATTACAGCCAGCCATTTTGGGGCCACATGGTTGCGAAAGCCGGTGCAGGTCCTTCTCCGATACACCATACAATGTTAACGGCCACGAATCTTAGCAGCGCGATTCGGTACTGTCTCTCGGAGAACGCCATCGCTGCAGCTCAGACACTAGCAAATGGCTTACAAACCGAAAGTGGCGTTACGGCAGCAGCACAGTCGTTCCATCGTCACCTCCCAAAAACTGAAATGCAATGTGATCTTCTTCCAGAACATCCAGCAGTATGGGTGTACAAAAGAAAGGGCAAACGTCTGCGGCTGTCCAAGATTGCTGCCCATGTCCTAGTAACACATGAAGAGATTCAGACAAAACATTTGAGCACGTACGTCAGGCTCTCCACTTTATATCCATTGACTAACGAGATGCAGATATGAGTCCAAGCCCGTCACGATCGAAGCCACACGCCGGGACCCTGTGTCAGGAGGCGCATCCGCGGTCATGGCAACCGCTGTGGACATGACAGGCTCCATTACAGGCATGGTGACAAAGCCCATCGAAGAATACCGCGTCGAGAAACATCGTCGCGAATTCAAGAAAAAGCTTGATGACTCCGGAAGCGGTAGCGCAAGCCTGAACGTGCCTGCATCTGCTACTTCTGAACAGTCCGAGAGAGTGAGCGTCCGCAGCGTGACAGAACCCGAAAGCTCGTTATCGGGCAAGATGGCAGCAGCATCAGCTAAAAGCATAGCAGGCATCTTCCCCACAGCCCTTAAGGGCATGACGGTGAATATTCCACTGGCCATTACTGAAGGACTGAAGTCGGTTCCAGGGCACTACAATGGTGATATCCGCAGCCATGGTCCGGTAACAGACATGAGAAGCGGCGCGGTAGTGGCAGGCAAGACATTTGCATGGGGCATGATTGATGGCGTCAGCGACCTATTTGTGCAGCCGTACAAAGGTGCTCGTAAGGAAGGCGCCATCGGAGCCTTGAAGGGTGTAGGTAAAGGAGTGACGAGCCTTACTGCCAAGAGCGGAGCAGGTATGTTTGGCTTGTTTGCGTATAACAGTCAAGGTATCGCCAAGAGTTTGCATACAGCCTTTCACGGGAAGACACGTAAAGTCATACATGAAGAACGTCTCAAAGAAGGTGACTGGCTGTGCCAGGCAGTTTCTGCTGCCGATAAGGAGGCGGTTGTTGTAGCTTTCAAGGAATGGAGCAGCAGGATATAGTGATAGGAACAACGATGACAAGCGTCATTCACATTTATCGAAGATTGGTCCGGTGAATGCAAATGCACAGAATTTTTGTAGCCTCGAATTCACTAAGCAAGAGGTTGCTGAATAGGCACAAAAGTCTAGCGTGGTTCGACCATGGCGAACACAGGCTGACTCGGCCGCGGCTGTACTGGCCTATACAAACTGCTGTGTACCGCGGCAGCTAGCAACAAGAGGATTCGTTTGGGGCAACGATGATCAGGCACACCGAAACTCTCGGGTAGTAATATTGACGTGACTTTTCCGACTGTGGAGTACGTATTCCGATTGTGGAGTATTCCGCTGTTTGTCGATTCAACACGAGCTTATCCGCATTGGGGACTGAGAGTTCACTGGCCTTATTGTGCATTTCGGAGGATGCCAGTGTTGAGGTTTGGTACTACGTGCAAGCATCACGTGCGCGCATAAAGGCGAGATGTGACTCTCGCGGTTTTCGTTTTCTAAATGCTAGAAACTGCTGGCATAGCCTGGCCGGTGCTTTTAACTCTTTTGCTCACCAAAGACACTCTTTATTGAATAAAGTAGGAACGTACGACAACAAGATGTCCTCGCAGATTGCGTCCGTTACGGCGCAAGCAGCCATGTTCAGCGTTCTTTCCACGACCCTTGCTCAATCTATCACGTCGTGGCAGACTCAGGTATGATACAGTATGGACCGTTCCGCTGCAGCATAGATCTGTTAACCGTCTGTAGACGATAAGATTCGATCTGATCTCTCTGCTCTCCTTCATGTGTATCGCCATCATTGTCACGCCGCCCAACTTCGTCTATCAGAAGTTCCTTGAGGACAGCTTTCCCACTAAAATTCCAACTCAAAGTTTCAAGAAGTCCGATGACGCGACGCCCAGGGCGGGGCCTGTTGCGAGAGAACGGTTGTCCAAGTCGAACACCCTCGCTAAGTTCTGCCTTGACCAGTCGTTTGGTGCGATGGCCAACACCATCATGTTTATTGTTCTTGTTGGATTGTCCAAGGGAAAGAGTTTGGCCACGATTAATGCTGATGTTCATCGGGTATTTTTTTTAGTCCGATTGCTCCATGGAACTTGTGCTGATGGCAAACTTGCAGGAATTTCTTCCTATGTTGCTGGCATCGTGGAGAGTATGGCCGATGGTAACATTGTTGAACTTGCTGGTTGTGCCGTTCGATTATCGAATGATGGTTGGTAACAGCGTTGGTGTTTTGTGGGGAGTGTACGTGACCATGCAAGCGATGTGAAATACAAGTCACGGCGCCTTTAGAAGAAGTAGGCCCAGTCTTGAGTGGACGAAGATAAGCAAATCAACTTGGCAAAGAGGGTACTCATGTCTTTACAGCTGTGCTTGTGCATCCGAAGTATCAACTTCTTCTCTTTGCCCTTTCCCTTCCCCCATTATTTCCAACTCATATTCACTAACAGGGTTTTCACAACTCGATCCATCTGACTCGGTGCTCTCAAGTTGTCACCACCACTAAATCCTGATATCCCCAAACATCTGAAACCAGTACCAGCACTGACCAACAAGAGCCACAATGCTCCACCGACCATACTAGAGGATTGTGTTGCAGAGGTAATCATGTACAGGCTTCAAAGTGTCTCCTCAGCTTAGTGTTGGGTCTTGATTGGGTCTGCCTGAACTACCTAGTCTATGTAACGATCCGCTGTAAGCGTTCGTTCGTCAACTGGCGGAAGTGATGTTCGGCCTTTTCGAGATGGTGATATGGGATCCTGAGATTGTGGCAGTAAAATTCTAGGATCTCTCGGAGGTGTCTAAAGTGTTAGTAAGCTGAAATCCCTAGAACTCCTTGTCTCTATGACTTTTGCAAGGCAGCGTTCACTCCTCTGAACGACAAAAGGGATTTGTGGTTGCTCGAAATGATCCACTAGACAGGCCCAATAGCATGCTTGTGTGAATGCTGAACTAGCATACTTGACGTGAACTGGTTTCCTGATTCTGAAGGAAAGCTTCAAGTTGTGGTGTGGGTCGTGAGTGAGCAAGCTCAAGAGAGCACCTTAGAGGTTTTCCACACCATAACACATATTACCAACGAACATGGGCACTGGAAAATCTCATTTGCTCCTGGCTTCCTTGAGCCGTTTCTTACAATTGAGTGGAGTTGTTATGTGCAGTTTCGCAAATGAAAGATGAAATCACTTTTTGGGTGTCTTGACATTATCGTTTCGACCAGCTTCTTCAGCTTCTCTCTGTCTTCTTTTCTCTTCAAGAGCTTTATCAGCCTCGGCGAGGACTTTTTCGGCTGGACCTGGCGAGTTTGTGGCCAGAGCTTGCTTAGCCTCTTCATCTGGCTTTTCAGATTGGAAGAGAGAGGTGATGTTCGATAACCAACCTTGCGGCTTCTTTTCGACTTTCCCATCGTCGATGTCCTCCTTGGCAAGCTCGTACACTTCTGCCGGCAATATCTTATGAGTTTTTGCAAGATCTTTAGTGCTCACTCCGCTCTCCTTTGCGCGTAATCTCAAGACTTCCCGCTCAAGCTCAATCAGCGCTTGCCGTGCAGCCTTGTTCTCTTCTTCCAGATCATTGAGCTGCTCAGCTACCCTGTCCCGTCTGCTTTTTTCCTTCCTTCCCGACCTCCACGACTCAAATATGATCAAACCTGCGGCAACGGAGAACAAAAAGGTCTCGCTAATGAAGTTTGCACCAGTCTCAATAGCTTTGGTTTCAGACAGCGGCTTGATCTTCGGTTTCGGAGGACTCTTGTCCTTCTCTTCAGCGACTTTCTCCTTACTGGCAGCTTCCTCTTCCGCCTTGGCCTGTGCTTCGGTCTTCACGGTAGGAATTTGGGCCTTCCGCCGCTCAGCCTCCTTTTTGGCAGCATCGCGAGCTGCCTGTCGTTCGAGAACGGCAGCGTCTTGCAAGAGGCCTATGCGCCATCTCATGTCAACTCTGTGGAGGGCTTGAGCGAAGGACACGCATGTTTTGCGGAAGCCCGGATGTTCGCGGGCTTGTTGCTTGATGTAATTCTGCAACTGTATTAGAGTGTTCGTCGGATACGACGTGCTCAGGACTGACAGCTATAGGTTTGGAGAAGGTCCGAACAGCAAGAGACGTGAACTTGAGCGCCAATGACATGGCGATGGGAAAGTGACAGGGTCAAGCTGTTGAAGCATCTGGCAAAGATGTGGCATGTAACTGCCCGACAGCGCCGGCTCAACTCACTGATACACGTAGACAAAACATAAAGGAAGCATTGTGATAATCTGAGAGAATGTATTCATACTCAGCTAGCTTGTTACTTCGCTTGTTGCACTGCGGTGCCTAACAACGATAATATCCCGCTAACAAAGTTCGGCCTGACGATCATCTTGTTTCTTGGCACAGATATTCTCCTAGCCCATTAGGACTTCGACCAACATGTTCAGCTCAAACCATATTAATGATCATGATGTTCTTCAAGCAGACGATTACATACTAGCTGTCAATTCAGTAAGCTCAACAATATCCAAAGCAAGACGAGGCTGATGCAAAGTCCTAACCTTGTCAACCTCCGCCAATGAGAAACTCGAGATCAGCTTTGGCATGTTCTTTTAGCCTAGAACAACAACCTGTGTATTGACTTCCCGTTCTTGCGCTTGAATATGCATCATTAGCCTCTTGGTGAACTTCTATCTTTGGCACGGTGCGGCTTAGCAGCTCTAGGCATCACGAAATGCTTGTTATTTTGCCCTCAGCCCATGCTCTAGAGCTGTCATTGACCCTGCTCAACTGGTATCTCTCTACGTATGAGGCTTGAATATGCCAAAATGGTCGGCCATAGCATTTTGCAGAGACTGTCATTGAACCCACATCGTTCTTTAGATCTACACTCCCTCACCCTTCAAACAACCAGGAGACACTTTCAGCAGGCCTGCGATTCCTGCCACGAAGCGTGGACCTAAGATATTGCTTGACGGAGTAATGGACAATGCTACCGTGAGATCGGGAGATGCGCCTGAGCTAGTAAATCATCAGTCTTACTACTCCGATCTGGAGACTTTCAGGCAACCCAACGACAGTGCTCAATATTATCCTCCGTTAATACAGCCTGGACAGCCATCGCAACCTGTTTTCAATCACGATGATTCAGTAAAGCACGCGAAACAGCGGCAAGGCTGGCTGCTCTCGTGCCTGGTTGGACTGGTTGTTGCGATTGTTTTGGGTGCTGCGCTTGGAGGTGGACTGGGTGCCGCATTGGCAAACTGCAAGAGCGACCTTAGGTATAGCCATCCGAATCAGATCGATTGAGATTATTTGATACTGTGTAGAGGAACAAAGCTAATCACGAGTTGCCTGCACAGATACGTTAGTCTTCTCGACAATAACGACAGAACACAAACAGTGACACGCACCGTAACAGCCTTCGCATCCACCTCGTCGTTACCCTCCTCGACCACCACTTACGCAACCACAGTCTCTGGCCTCATCCTTGACTACCGTGCTGAACCAACCGGCCGCATCTGGAGTGTCTACAACCCTTGCCCCTCGGACGCCAAGATAGGTTCCTTCACCATCTACTGTGAAACAGACATCCGCACCGGCATTGCCAGCGCCGACGACTCTAACCTCGTTGTTGCCGATATTGTTGGCGTCGTGACGTATTCGTTGACGGACTGCCTACAAGACTGCTCAACATTCAATAGGAAAGCCGCTGAGTGGATGCGGACTGAGAGATGCCGCGGCGTGACTTTCAATCCGGATATTACTCAGAGCGTGAACAATGAGGGCGGGAATTGTTGGTTGAAGAACGGGACTGTCACACGCGCAGGGATGGCTTCTGCAAGAGGTGCGATCAGTGCTTTAATGGTCTAGTATTGAGAGGCATGCCTGATTCAGAGCGGCCATCACACCGAGGTGATGGCGCGAAGATTCGCTCACCGAATATCCTCACCAAGATCGAACCAGGCGAAGGCTACTGGGATCTCATACTGACACAAGTACGTCACTGGATGTGGTAGAGCACATTAAAGACGTCTGCAGAAAAAATCTAGCTCGAAAGTAAAACCTGTGGCTTGCGCGGCTATAGTGGACGGTAAGGGTGGTACGATTCTGGAAATACCTTTATTGATCAGAATGTTGCAGTTGTTCGTTCTGATCTTGACTACATGTTCAGAAAGCAGTGTAACTGCCTCAGTGCGGTTTGGTTTTCCCCTTCAGATTTCCCAAGGGTGATATTAGATCACGAGAGACAATTGTACGATGAGATTTGGTGGTTTTAGCAACAGTCTCACTAAACAGACAGGGAAAAAGCAAGCCTGTGAGGGTCTTCGTACGGTAGTGGATCCGGCGCTCTGGGTGCGGAAGAGACCCTTCCTTACTCTTCATCAGGGGCTCCTTTGGGAGTTTACGTCTCGTACTGATGTCTGCGCACTAAGAAGACATTCTGAGAAACACGGCCAGTTGAGTTAGTCAAATCATGGCCGCACGAATCTAACCGAGGAAGGATTACTTTGCGACGTCACTGGCTACATTTTTGAACAGACAGTCAGCCACTCTACTGGTTTAGTTGGAATCTGTTCCCCGAGCATGCAAGCAGTAGAGTAACCCTCGGTGAGGCCAACCTACATAATGGCGAGGCATTGATGTGAAAGCGGCATTAGCCTAAGCCCAGAGCAGAGGTGAAGTCGATGCAGATTTGCGACGTCTTGGCAAACGTCAATGGGTGAACGTTAGTGTTGTTGCCGTGCCAACACGCTAACTTTCCAATTTTGCACGATTCTCGCAGTTGGAGACTTGACTTGACCCCCATTTCAACGCTGGCAACCATTCTGTGGACAAAGTGCGACACAGAGGCAGTTCTACCGGCTCAGCGATAAGTCTTCATTGTAGGTAGGAGGCTTTTGAGCTCAAGTTATTTGGCACGACACCCATATGCCGTCAACAGTGTAAACACAAGCTCAACCACATTCGTTTCTTCCGAGAACCCTCTCCATGCCGCCGTCACCGACTCGCGAAGCTCACATGGAAATCCTTTCCCCTCGATCAGCCAATATCCCGTCCAAGCCTAGGACAGTCATGCAGAAACCCACCAAAGATGCCCGACCAAAACCAGAAGAAAAACCAGCGAACCCGGATCGAATAGACGACAGATGGCGACCTCCCGTTACCGTCACAGAGCCTGGCACCTCATCGCAGACCTATGTGGTCGGCAAGAAGCTAGGAAAGGGTGGCTTCGCTGTATGCTTCGAGGGACGTACGCAAGGCACTCAAGAGCTGTTCGCTCTAAAAGTGGTCAAGGCAAAGGTCGAACAGAAGAAGATGATGGAGAAGTTTCGAACAGAAATGCAAATCCATGCGAAGATGCAACATCCTAACATTGTCGAATTCTATCGAGCCTTTTCCCTCCAAGACCACACCTACGTGGTGCTCGAGATGTGCGACAACGGCAGCTTGACCGACATGGTCAAGGCCCGATCATGTCTCAGTTTGCCCGAGGTACGACGCTTTATGATCCAGATATGCGGTGGTGTCAAGTACATGCACAAGAGGAATGTCATACATCGGGACTTGAAAATGGGCAACATCTTTTTGGATGCGAACATGAATATCAAGATTGGAGACTTTGGTTTGGCAGCCGTGCTGGCTGATGAACAGGATCGGCGAACAACCCTGTGCGGCACACCCAATTACATCGCTCCCGAAATTTTAAGCAAGTCTGGAGCAAGAGGTCATGATAGCAAAGTAGACGTGTGGGCTATAGGAATCATATGCTACGCGATGCTGATCGGTATTCCTCCCTTCCAGTCCAAGACACAGCAGGAGATATACTCGAAGCTGAAAACACTTGACTATGAATGGAAGGTGGACAGCAAAAACTTTATTCCTCAGGAAGCGAAGGATCTGGTCGCCACGTGCTTGAATCTAGTAGCCACAGAACGACCTGAGATGGACGATTTAGTTGAGCTCGGCTTTTTCAAGACCGGCGTCATTGCTGACGTTCTCAGCCGAGAATGTATGAAAGCCAAGCCTATGTGGCTACTAGAGGCTGAACCACGAGGTGATCGGGTCAGAGGCAGCTACAATGGTGTTACTCATTCCGTCATTTGCACAGAGAGTGGCGTTGGAAAGACTGCTGATGGAATATCAAGACCACCTGCAGGTGGAAAGGGCAACATCTCAGCCCTTGTAGAGATTGAGGCAGAAAACCGAAAGGGTTGTGCACCGGTAACACCGCTTCCAGAAGGAGTGCTGTACAGACAGTTCACCGATCCAGAACCACAGAAAGCGGCGTTTCGAAAACCAGCCATGTCAGCAGCACAGCCAAAGAGCAAGAAGTCCATGGACGAGGCAAGAGAAATCCTTTCTGGAATGCCTAGCAGGTCAACAGCCGTCCTGGACCGATCAGCTGCAAGACCTGTACAGAGCTTTGCAGCACAACAACGACAACAAGCAGCTGTCCCGCGGACGATATTGCCGTCAAGGACATCGCCCTCCGAAGACAAGGTTGAAGCTGAAACCGCCAAGCCAAAGATGGAATCGACAGGCCTGCTGAAAGCTCGACCTGTACGTTCGACTAGTGCTCGCTCCATACCCAAAGCCAGCGATGACGCCCTGCCAACCAGAGCTAGTGCTCGACTGAACAAGCTGGATGAACTATCAGATCAGCTGCGACGGGATGTGGAAGACCTCAAACAGCCATTGGAAGCTCAGAGTATCCAAACTGGAACATTGAGATCGAGGGGCATACCTCGACCTAAGAGTATGATTCAAGAGCGAAAACCAGAACCAAGACCGGTGTCTTCCTTATCCAACAGCTCATCAGAGGAGAAGCAGCGACGACCACTCCGTCCGGCGACTGCGAATGCTGAAACAAAAAAGCCCAAAGCTGTTACAACAGTGTCTCTTGCTGAAGTCGAGAACGAGTTTGCAAAGGGCCTAGTACTTGAAGATTTCACTCCTTCCTTGCCCTCGCGAAGAACATTCAAACCCCGAATGATTGAAGACAAAGACAAGTTCACCCGGGTTCATGGCTCCTCCCATACTCACGTCATGCGCTCTTTACGAGACCTCCATACCTCCCTCGGCACACAAACATCGAAAGATGCTTCACCCTCAAGGCAACCCCTCCACAACTCACAACCATATCCTCGTGTTGAGAAGTGGGTAGACTATGCCACGAAACATGGTATAGCGTACCTCCTCACCGATGGTACCTTGGGGATGATCCTGAAATCTCGCGATGCAGAGCCAGATACTCGAGCCGCTAGCTGCGTGGTAGTCAGGCATGCGAAGCGACATACTGAGCTTCGAGCCCGAGGCCGAGAGCACCAGTATGTACCTCAAGGCCCTGACGCATCCGAAATCGAGATCTATGAGCAGATCGATCCTGTTGAACCTATGCGCCGTCTTGATGTTCCATCCTCGGATTTCCATCTCGACCTCGAAGCGCACGGTAGTCAAGCACTAGCGGCCAGTGCGAAGCTGAACAGCTTGCGGGGTGCCCAATCTCAACGCTTCAAAGAAGTTGGTCTCCTCGACAAATTCGGCAAATACATGCACAAACAAATGGGCTCGTCTTCTGATAATTTCGAGCCCCAAGGAGATAAAGAAGCTGTTGGTCACCTTATTCACTTCTACCAACGCCTCGGCAATGTAGGTGTTTGGAGATTCGTCGACGGAGGCGTGCAGTTCAATTTTCCAGATCATACCAAAATCGTCATCTACCAAGGTCATGAACGTTTTAGTGAGGCGGAGATATTGGTTGATGTCGTCTATTTGGAACCGAGGGATGCTAAAGATATGGCAGCCTACGGCTTAGTGACGCATGAAGCTTTGGAGCGAAGAGATTTGAAGACGTTCAGGCTGATTGACATCCAGCAGACAAGTGCTTTGAGACGATCTGAGGTTGAGATAATCAGAACAAATGAGGTGCAGGAGAAGCTTGATTGGATACGGGCGGTAATCGGGTGTTGGATAAAGGAGGGTGGGCTTGGATGGACGGGAGAGGAGAGGCTAGGTTGGAGCGGACTACAAGAACGGAGAGAGGACAAGAAGATCAAGCTCCAGTGGGTTACTGTTGGTCGACCGGGTGGAGATGGTGAGGTTGCCACGAAATAACTGGGATTGCCCTCCTATGCACACTCGGTTTGATGATTCGGTTGTTATTTGATCTGGCGCAAAAAGCATTATTCGGCGTTTTGGGAGACGAAATGGATGGATACGAGTCCATGAGCAATGATGAGATGTATTTTCACACAAAGTAGCATGACCAGGGTAAAGCATCGATGGGGTTGATGATGCCAAGCAAAACATTTCATTTCAATTCAGCAGTGTTTCCCTCCTCATCTGTTATCACTCACTGACTGTCCTCCCAAGAACAACAGTCCAACTGACAGATCAAAACAAGCGACCGCTATCCCCTAGTGACAATGGTGAACGTAGTCCGCCCACTTGCTTACGGACATTGAACCAAGGCTGCTGGTATGTAGTAAAGAAACTCAGCTTACTTACTTCGACTCACGCTGTGACTCGTCAATAACAGAGAGGTAAGAGCCTTACTGCCCAGGATAACTAGGAATGCCATCGTCTTGGTCGGTAAAAGGAATTGACCTGGTTCCATACACACCCATCCCAACCCCACCCCCGCCCCCTTTACACTCTCGACGGAATGACAAGTGGTTTACTGCGGTACGGCCCGGAACTGGATGATACGTCTTTACTTGGCAACCACTTCAGATGTTTGAAACGCTTGGAGTTTCGAGGTAGGAGCGTTTTTATTTGGTTGGTATTAAATATGACGCAAGCTACTGCGGGTACTGTAACAATAGGTATGCAATAGTTTTGATGTGGAAAGGATTGACTATGTAACGATACCGTTAGTTTCTAGACTTGCCCATCACCACCAACACCACAATCTCTCTGATCGCCCGAAACTACGCCTCCAGCTCTGACCTCAAAATGCGTTACTCGCTCCACCCTCCTATTCACCGTGCGCAGCACCCGATCTCCTATGCCTGCCCCTCCGCCGGCTCATCTCCACCAACCCAAACACCGTCAACATGGCCATAACCTCCCACGTCTGTCCATAGTTCTCGCCCTTGAACGTGATCTTCCCCAGTTTATTCCAGCTCTTGTACCTGTTACTTGCAAACACGGCAACCGTCTGGCCCGTGGCCAAGTCGACGCACTTGAAGTTCTTGAAACTCATGGTATTGACGCCGTCGCCTTCAGCCGCGGCCTCGTCGCCGTGAATCCTCTTCCATGCGAACGTTTTCCGCTCGGTCGCGCCCGTGTTGGGGTTCATGAGGTCGATGGACCATTTGTGTTCGGGGTGGCGCATGTGTTCGGTGCGCACCTCCTCCCAAACCATGTTCTTCTCGTCCTCGGCCTTGCCGGACCCGAGTCCGACCTTGAGGTGTTTGCTGTACAAGTTGCTCCAGCGGACCACGCCGATCACAGGGTCGGTCTTCTCGGAGCCAGCGCACAGCGTCACGTCGGGTTTGCCGGGTGTGAAGAACGAGTTGTCGACGTAGTACAGCGTGCGGCCGGATGAGTCCTGGACCCGCATGTTGATGTGCGATTTGGTGTGCATCACGCCATAGGATTTCAGGGTGGGGGACGAGGCGGTCGGGACGAGTTCGTTCTTGACTTTTTCGTCGTATTCGGAGACTGCGGGTGATGATTCGTTGGAGCCGCGACGGGGGGTTGCGGGTGGGAGGGGGGACTGCGAGCGTTCATAGCGGGAGGGGTCGTAGAGGTATTTCTCATCGACACTGTTGTAGGCTGGCGGTTGGACTTGGGTGGCCATTGTTGGGTTTATTGTTGAAGTTTGCTTATTTGAAGCTGGATGTTGGTATAGTTGGTCGATTTACCTGAGACTTGGACTGGAGAAGAAGGAGTTGGAAATGGGAGGAGGCCTGCGTTCCTTTATACCATCGTTGCATGGTGATTTACATGCCTGCGAGCCGTGCATGCTTGTCTGTGACCAGATAATTCGCCTTGCATTGCTCTAGGGCCGTCACTGGGCCATTCATAGATACAAGATCGAAAATAGTATATTGTTCATGTTTATGTCTGGCAATGCCCCTCTCGTTCACTCGTATCTTCAATCTAGGATACGTGAGAGAGAGCACATGTAGGTCGACTCTTTGATGAAGAGCCCTTGGCTAGCTGGAGTTGACCCAATTACAGCTCAGTTCCAACGGAATGAGGAGTTTGGTGCAGTTCATAAGCGAGATGCCAAGACAAAGCATGGGATTTTCACAAGCTGCCAAGACAAAAGAGAGGATTTTGGCAGTTTCAGTCGTGAATGGTGGGACTTTGACATGGGTGATTATGGCGAGTACTTGTGCGCTGAAAGCACTCCCGTAGCACAGAGCTTATGATCGGTGTTTTGGATATCGAAGTCGTTAGGAAGAGCAGTTTCCTACACACCTACACAGGACCATCACAATGATACTCTTGCAAAGGCTGTGTTTGCGGTCTCTTCCACCACAAACATGGAATCTAGCAGAGCCACTTTGCTCAATGCATCCAATTGACAGTAGGGCTTTGCGAGATGTGGTCGAACACAAGCCGTTCGCACTCGTATTGCTAGGCGTTTTCATACAAACTTTAACTCATCTCAGCCACCAAACAAGGCAATGAGGCGATGTCGTGATCAATCGTATAAAACAAGGCAGACTGTGGAGGAGAGATTATCCGAGGAATACCCTCCATGACCAGCCCCCAATAAATCCTTTGTCAGTCCTTTCAAGCACGTGATCTTTGGTCACTGTGAAAAGCAAATTATGGAGCTGCCGTCGGAGGATTTGGGTCCGTGCACATGGCATGAGGATCCATGCTAATGCCTGCACTTCGGAGAAGTCATGATTATGCCTTTAGACGACCTCAAACTAATACTTTGCCGAAGACAGAGAATACGTAAAGCTCTCACCTCGCTTGCTGGGGAAAAGTAACTAAGCGCGACGCCAACACAAGCTAAGAGAACTTCGGAATTTTCCATATATACGCCAATTCGGTAATGACAAGGTCCACAAAGCGGCATTGCTGTCGTTGATAGATGTCGCGTGCACAGAGGCACCTCCCCATTTGCTAATCAGTGCCTTAGCTGGGCGCGGGCGAATGTTTTCGGTGTGGACCAAGCTCCAACATGAATTTCACACGTGTCGGCACGCCGCGCAAACAGAGTAGCGCATCCGCTGCAACGTTAACGGCACTGTGCCGTCCTTGTACCTTGTCCATGCTGACAGTTCGCGCTTCGGTTCCTTGAGTCTTGCTGGCAGAGTGCTTCGGCTAGATTGGGCATGTATCTGGAAGCAACCACCGTCTTCGAAGGTTACATCTGTATAGCGTGAAACAACAAAGGTAGAATGGGGTAGATCATTCATCCGAGCTTCCTTGTTCAAAGCGTCGACGATGAAAAGTCGGGAAAATGAATACCGAGGTGTCGCAAGGGAATCAGCATTGAGGAACACCACGCAGCTTCGGTTGTATTGAGTATTTCAGTGGCCACCAGCAAACTCCTCAGGCATTGTTCACGACGGGTTTCGAATCCGCCGTCTTGATATCTTTTGTACGTCAGTTGCAGGAATGGGAAGTTCGCTATCGGAAGTCTTCTGGTCGGGTGATAGTCCTCCTTGTGCTCTTCCAGGAAGCTGATTCGTGGTGTTGCCGTTGTGATGATGGCGTTGCCGCGGAGAACCTCCCGTATCTGTCTAGAGATTCGTCAGCCACCAGGATGTTTCTTGCTAATTTTGCTGCTCCTGCTCGACAGATCGTAGCTGTTTGTATACGGCACGAGCCTCTCCCTATACAATTTTGTTGCTCACTCGGCATCAATTCGATCTTCAACCCTCCCTTCCACCATATCCTTATACCCTACCCTCAAAGCCGCCTGCTTCGCCTCTTTCCTCTCATCCTTCATCAACTTGATTGCCTGTTCAATTGCCTCCTGTGAGTAGTTCCCACTCATTTCCTCTTTGATCCTTAGTTCCTCCTGCTCCGTAAGAAAATCCTCTTTTGGTCCAATCAAATTATTGACCAACCAGTAGTACCTCCAGTAATCATCTTGTCGCTGAAATTCATTTAATGCGTCCGTCTCCCAGAACAATTTCGTCTTTTCGACGTACTTGGTCTCAGCGAGCGGGATGTTGTATTTAGCATAGTCGGTCTTTAGACGTTCGAACCATTCTTGCATTATGAAAGGTCGAGAATCTTGCGTCGTGCCTGCGAGGTGAACGAGGAGGTCACCAGGCTCGAAATAATCGTGAACGAAATGCCATTCTGCCGGGATTGTGTCATCAGTGCCAAAATCCTGATATGTGTTGAACCACCTTTGCGGGACATGAATAATATTGTCCTTCCACTTGGTCTCTCGGATCAGGTTGTTGAAAGCGCCTTGTTCGTCGTGACGGATGGGCTTCTCAGGTCGGTAGTACGGGTACGAAAGAACTCCAGCGAATAGATATACGGACCAGTCACAGACTCGCACGAAAAACGCACCATCGTTAAGACCGCCGAGATCGTTGTTCACGAGAAGATTGATGTGATCCCAATCGGGTGTCTTCGGCGGAAGGAATGTTTCGAGCGGAAGAAGATCGTTCATTAGGACTATGTCAGCATCGTGCCAGAAGAGCCAATCCAGGCGGTCTGAGGGTGGTTTGGCAAGTTCTGTGACCAGAATACGGAGGAGATAGGAGTGCTTAGACCACGGACCCAACTCTCCGCGTCGTTGCACGAAGTGCTTGTAGCCATAATGGTTGTCGTGTTTATAGTGGCTCATTAATGCTTCTTCATAAGTCTTGGTCATGTGTGTCGCTTTATTATAGTATATCGAGGTGACCTTTGCGATCCGCGATTTGATAGTTGATTCCTGTTCAACGAGATCAGACTCAAAATAGTGGTTTCTTTGCTTCTCGCTTGGTAGGATATCCCCCCCACCAACAACCTCTGTGTTTACACCCGGGACTTTGGCAGGATGCGCATCAATGGCGCCTTCATTAATCGGATTTGTTGACCATTGTCGTTGAGGTAGGAACACAGTGACCTGCCATACCACAAAAACACAAAGCAGTGTCAGCAAGACATATCGAACACCCGTTGCTGATTTTAGCGCGTATGAAGCCTCACTGAGAGATGATATTGAAGGCGATTGTCGATGCATAGCTCTGTAGTTAGGTGGTGTTACATAAACCGTTGCAGCTACTTCCTACTCATGAATGCGTTATCATCTGAACGTGTAATTCAATAATAGTCATAAAACCATAAGCATCAAGTCGTCAACAATAAATCCGGAAATTCACATAGTTAACCCGCAAACAAGAAGAGTGATGAGAGTAGATGGGTGATTTAGCTGAAGCTGCTTGGTGAGAAGGATACTGTGCTCGACCTGAGCTGAAAACAGAGACAATATGTGATTATCGAGCATAATACTGTCGTATTTGCAGGCTGTTGATAGTAGCTGATGTTAGTGGCGCTCTATTTCGAGATCTCATGGCACTTTTCAGCCTCCAAAAGCTTCTTATTGGACAGCTGGTAACCCTGATAGGCCACCCAAGATAACGGCGGGCTCGTTGTAGTGGCAACGCTTTGCGTTCGAAACTTTGTTCATGTTAGATTTGCCATTTCGTACGATATGTTGTATTATATCTCTTGAGAGCAGTAGTATACGTGCTCACTTTGCGCTACTAAGACCTTGGTGTTCGTAGGCAGTCTTTGGTAGTGTGTGCCATGAAAAAACAGATTGAGTTTTGTACTTATATTGTTTCGGTGGTACAACTCGAAAGTTTCCACAACCAGCTTCGGATGCTGCGGACTGCCATTGCTAGATGAATCAGACAGATTTGTGCAGCGAGCCTTAGCTGTGGGACGCTGGACTCTCGCCATACCCTGTTTCCACGTGTCTCGTGCACGGACCTCAGGAAATTCTACCAGTAGAATGCAGGAAAGTTTACGGCAAGAATGGTACTGTACAGAGGCAACACGAGGTCTCCGTGGATCGGACAAGAAGTGTGATGTTCTTCAATATTGGCAACTGCTTGATTCAAAGTTATTTGGTAGTACCATAATCTCTACTGTTCGTCGAGTTTCTTGTTCAATGCAATTCTGTTTTCTTGCGATGCAAGACTCTGTGGTAGCTCCTCCACTTTCAAAACTTCCTCTGCACAATGCGCGTCGCGGTCTGACAAAGATCATTTCGCAATGGGAGAAGCACATCAACAGACTGCACCGAGGTTGATTCGTGCCCGACCGAGGCTACCTCTGATGGTCAAACTCGCGTTTCTTCTCCTTGAGCGGTAGAGAAACCGAACCTCCGATACCTGCTCAGCATGAACCCAGCAAGGGACAACTTGGAATCGAATGTCTTGCACCAAAACAACTGCGCGATATCATCCATTCTTGCGGCTGAGATTTCTCGGGCCCGCTCGTCCGCGAACTTGGGACAGCTTTCGTAGTCATGAGCATGCAACACCCTCTTCAGTTCGTCGTCCGAGACAAACGAATGAGTCAAGCACATTTATGACTAGTCCGCTTTGAACAGAAGCTGCATTCTTCTTGCTTAGCCCCGGAGCTAGACATGTAGCCATCTCAGGCGGTCTGACTCTGCGATCACTGCGCGTTTTCATCTAGTAGAGCTTGCGCATTAGGTCGTTCAAGCAGCAAATGAGTGGACCATTGTGCTCGAATGTGCTCAAAAAGAACACGCTCTGTTGGTTCAAGCCAAGGCCTGATGGGCTAGGCGATGTGGTGCGAACATCGGTCGCGGTGTTTTCATCACTCTCTTTCGAATGATCGTAGTCTACCCAAAACTTGTGGCCTGCAGGCTTCTTTTTGTCAGAGTCGTTGCAATCAATCCTTCCTTTCCCTCGTCGATGAAGAGCCCTAAATTCTAATCTGTCCTATCTTCGTGATTGATATTCACAAAACGACGCATTTTGAGCTTTTCTTCTGCCGGACATGGCGACCGTTGTCTGATTCATGACAGTGCTTCGAGCTGTGGTCTCGTGTCTGTCGGCGTTCATTCGAAGCCATGGGATTCTGTCTCTGCCTGCGTAGAAGTCGGACCACATCGAAAAATGCTTTCTCCACGTTCACGCAGTTCTTCGCCGAAGCCTCGACGAATTCGCAACCCAGCTCTTTCGCTAATGCTTGACCTTCTTGAGACGAAACCTCTCGTTCATGGTGCTTGTCGCTCTTGTTGCCAACCAACATGACCGGCACAGGTCCAGTGTAGACTGGGGTGTTGGCCATTTGAGCTTGAAGATACGCGTGATTTGTAGGTGAGCCGGGGTGGCTGGATTCCTTCACTCGCTGAACTTGGTTGAAGAACTTTCGTATCCGGTCGTAGGAATTCCGCGATGTGATGCTGTAGACCAATATGAAGCCCTCTCCGTCTCTTATCCACTGATCTCGCAAGGCCGTATATTCTTCTTGGCCGGCTGTATCAAGCACTTCCAGCATACAGGCTTGTGAATCAATAACGACTTGCTTTCGATATGAGTCTTCGATCGTCGGGTCGTACGTCTCGACGAAATGATTGAGGCATAGCTGGGAACACCGGTTAGCCCAGGGAGATTGCCATCCATGACTGGCTTACCTGTATGGTCAGAGCTGTCTTCCCAACACCGCCATCGCCCAGCACCACCAGCCGGTAGAGCGTCATTTTGGCGGCCATCTTGCCAGTGTGGTATCAGGTCTCTTGCTGGCCGCTCCTTCGTGTTCCTTCTTCTGCGGCAAGTCTCGCGTGGCACAGCGGAGCCGCTGGGGGGCGAATGTGGATGCAATGGGCTTCGGAAGCGATCTTTGTGTTCTAGAAAGTATATCGCTCGTGTACGGTGATTTGAGTCGTGGCTAATGTGAGTGGATTTGCACGAGCGCGTGATCTGAAAGGCCCAGACGCAGGTGGAGAAATAACAGTGCGTGTCCGTGAACAGAACAACACCAATGGCAGTCAAGTGTTTGGCGAAGTGCGTTGCTCGCAATTCTGAGATAGACGGTGACCAGCAGGGACTTTGGGACCTCTAAAGCTTTTGGTTGAAGGCAGGTGCGAACGACAAGGGAAGGATAATGTCCACTTGTCGGGTGGACCCCAGGTGCCAGAGAAAACTTGAACTTGCTGAAAATACAACGAAACGCCCCTCCTCGGAGTGCTGCTACAGCCAGGACAACCAAGAATCCTCTGTGCTATGTCGGCCGAGATATGGATCTGCCAGATTGCTCTCGCAGATGCAACCAGAGGATTGAGCTGTGTGGACCTGAAAGTTTGTTGTTGTGATCTACACTGTGAGCAGATCTCGGCGTTGCAGTCGTACTGATCGACAGTCTTGTGCGGAATTTTTGCGGGGGTTTCAAGAAAGGATATAGAAATGGATAGCCGAATGTCTAGGGTTAGGATGGATGTCGGCGTCCCTGGTGACAGCAACCGGTCGGAAAGACAACCTCGTGACCTGTCAAATGTGTTTGAGGTGTAGTAGGGGAATGTGATGTGATCTGGGATTGTTGGCGGGAGTGATTGTTGACGCTTTGCCAGCCAGATCTAGAAGCACACAGGCAGTACTTGTTGTGCATGCGCTGCTATCCAATGCAAAGAGGCAGCACAGTGGCTAGTCACAGCTACCACACGATATTGCCGTCAATTTATTCCATTTGACTCTAAGTACACAGCCGATCTTTCAAAGGAAACCCATACCCGTGCCTTTTTCTTTCTGTGTGCCGCACGAACCCGGTCAAGACATGGGGACTTGCTCCGCTGGTTGAGCAAGCCGCGCCTACTGGGGTATCGAAGTAGCTCAGGAACCGACATCGAGAGCATGGCGAAACCCGTGCTAGAAAATGTCGCTACCATGCTGCCTTTGTCTAAGCCGGCCGGACGTGCAGTAGTCACTACACGATCTTCTACCGGCTCGCTGGAGAGCTCGCTAGGGGCACCGTTAAACTTTTCCTTGTCATTACGAAGGATCCACCTTTCTAGAAGCTGAAGCCGCCGAACCAGCCCTTCGTGCTATTTGTATGCGTTTTATCAATACTGCTCCATATGTGCTTATTCGGAGGAGTCAGCCAGCTGCACAATCCTCGAAGAAGACCATGGAGAAGGCCAAGAAAACACCGAATTTGTGACTGTAGCCGTACACCTTGAAGTAGCTGTCTGCTTAGCCCTGCACGTGGGTGCAAGTACTGTACATACAATGAGTATTTGAGAAAAGAACAAAGTCCACGGGATTTCGCTCAAACCCATGTTTCGAGACCAGCAAGCATTGTGTGCTACACGAAATTTACGCGGGATCTCTGACAAAAATTCACCTATGCTCCAACCGATGTGTTCCAGACTGTATGTCGTGATTGAGCCGTTGTGTGGGAGAAAAGAAAATGCGCAGCATGGTGTCTACGAGTAGTGTGATCTGCTGGTGTTTCCCCAGCTTCTCAAGTTGAGCCTAAGAACAACCTTAAGGAAGAATCCTAGCCTATCAAAAGGTCTCGGAAACGCTTTGCTGTTGCTCATGAGTGATATAATCCAGGGTCGGACAAGGGCTCTAGTCTTTGGAATAAATAGGGAAGGTTCAATATGCTCTAGATTTGCTAGCTTGCCCATCGTGGTAAAAATTGTCGTCGATCGGCGTCTTTTATGTTGAGTCTGCAATGATGCCTGAGGCTGCAAGGCACTAGCGTGAAGTAGCACCCTGCAGCCGCGAAGTTTAAGCACAAGTGGAAGGTAGTATTGTTCTTGCGGTCAGAAGCAAAGAGGATCATCAAGCCGGAGATAAGATAGCCGTATCATGACTTGGAATTTGAGGACACATTGAAACGAAGCACCATCTGATAGATAGCTACTTCACGCATTGATAACATGTTGTCTGTTACAAGCTTACTCCGTGCAGCTTCCTCGTCAGAGCTCGGACAAGGCCGTTTTGTCTGATGCAGAATGAGAGCTTCCATGACAGAGGAGAATGTTCGGCTCGGCACTTCGGTACAAGACGATGAAACGAAGAAATCACTGCTGTCGGCGCTTGACATCGCAGCAGAGAGCATTGCGTTGGCCAAGGCTTTGGTGACAGAATGGCGTTTTGTGCTCGTGTTGATGTAGGAGTAGATATCAGACCAGCGAGTGTCTCAGATTCAGAGCAAGATGCGTTAACGGATACGTTTCTCCGCCTTCTTGTTTTGCAAGAAAAATCGCTTAACAGGAAGTACGGTAGCAAATCATGGTATTGATAAGGTCACCGACAGAAAACATCCTGCTACGTGAAGCTTCCGCGGCTCAGTGGGCATTGCTGCAGCATGCATCTTGACTGTACGGATATGCAATGTTTATGCCGACGCATCATACTGGAAGTAATCGCATGCAGTAGCTGCTGTGCCTGTCCCTGCAGCACAAGAACGTCAAGAATCGGAGCGCTGCTTTCACGTGCGTCTTCTATCGTTGCTGCTATAGATTGGCTGCAAGGTCTTGAGCAGATCAACGAAAGGTGCTTTCGAAGACATGAATGCCTACAGTTCAGCAGACCTGATAAGGTACAGACCCAGCCACAGCTCGAAAAAACAAGACGACCCTCTATTGTGCTTTGTAGAAGAGCTTGACGGTCACCTTGATTTTTTGGGCTGGGCTATTAACTCCGAAACAACTGCTAAAACACAACCTCTGGCGCATTTTTCTACATACACTTGCTTTCACACAGCAGCAGCAACAAACAGGGTGAGCGATCGTGCTCATGCTTTTCGTTTCATGCTGCTCAAGGTAGAGCTGGCAAGAAAAGATGACGACGACATTGATAATCACGTCCGGTCCAAATCTGTTTCAAAATTCGGCCCCCAGGGACGGAGTCCGAATAATGCTCTCCTCCTATCAGGTATCGAGGATCATGTGCTAATGTGGAGGTGGCTTTCAGCTCGAATCCAGATGAGTAACGAACAGCAATCCTGCCACCTACGTCGAGTAAGCGCTTGACGTTGGTACCACCGACATCTTGCACGATATCTTGCCAATTGCATTGTCTACCCTTACAAAGCACTCTCTGCAATACCAATACCAAAAGACCTTGATCTCTTGCGACATCTCGAAAAGGTAGTTAATCAGCATCACCAGGCTTCGTTTTAGGCGTCCTATCAGCACACTTCAGCTTTCATACTTCAAGCTCACTTCAAGCTCCTTTCAAAAACGTATGAACGAAGACAGCTTGAACAAAACGCACATCAGACTCAATATGGGTGACTCAGTACGGGTGATCTACAACTGTCTTCGAGGAAGAGAGCTAACGTGCCAAATCAGGGACGACCAACACACGAACACGCTGACAAGGATGGCCACTTTCGTCGACAGGGCAGCAGCTTCCGTGATTCTATCTCCAAGGATCCCAACTCGAAATTTCCAGCAGAAAAAGGCCGGTATGCCTTGTATGTTAATCTCGGATGCCCATGGGTAAGTCTTAACTGTTTTGATTATGCCGATGTTCTCCAGCACTGCTTGCTTGAACTCAGCCTTATTCGCTAGGCTTCCATCACATGTCTCTACGCCATAAAAAATGCAAATGAGATTGTTGCCAGCACCATGCCTGGCAGAAGATTAACAGGCATTTTATTCCTGAGTTAATTGTGTTAGCTAATACGCCGTTATAGGCTCACCGTACTATCCTCGTCCGTGCTCTCAAGAACTTGGAAGACATTGTCCAAATAATATACACAGACTTCGACCTAACCGAAAATGGCTGGCTTTTTACTGGCCTCAATGGCTCCTCTGACCGGGATCCCCTTTACGGCTTTGTTGGCCTCAAGCAACTCTACCTGAAGGCTGACCCCAACTACGAGGGTCGCTACACCGTGCCTACTCTCTGGGACAAGAAGACTGAAACGATCGTCAACAATGAGTCTAGCGAAATCATCCGCATGTTCTACACTGAGTTTGACGACCTCATCGACCCACAGTACCGCGAATCCACCAAGGGCACGGCAGGCCTTTACCCACCACACCTAAGGTCTGAAATCGACGCCATGAATGATTGGGTGTACAACACCGTCAACAACGGCGTTTACAAGTGTGGCTTTGCGACCACCCAGGAAGCATATGACGCCAACGTCTTCCCACTGTTCGCGTCGCTTGATCGTCTGGAACAACACCTTGCTAAGCCATCTGCCTGCCACGGCGGTCCCTTCCTCTTTGGTGCAAACATTACTGAAGCCGACATTCGACTGTACACGACAATTGCCCGCTTCGATGCAGCGTACCACACCATCTTTCTTTGCAACCTCAAGTCCATCCGCTCGGATTACCCACGTCTATACCGCTGGTTCCGCCGGATCTACTGGAATGCCTCCAGCATCCCCAAGGGAAAGATCTTCAAAGACACAACCCGACCTGAGATCTACCGATATGGATACACCAGGGCAAGGCAACGACAGATCATGGGTCCAGAAGCCCAGAAGAAAAATTTCGTTGTACCTTGCGGGCCCTCAGTGCTGTTTGAGTCCTGGACCGAAGACGACGAGGACATCGACAACGGCCGTATCGTAGCTTGGAAACAAGCTGGTGACAAAACCCCGACCTCAGCTATGTCCGACCTCTCAATTCGCCCACCTACAAACGGTACAGCCACCCCCACCGGAGTCCCACCCGATGCCACCATCACACCCTCCGGCAAGACCGATCTGACCTCTTCGTTGCGCTCACCTGTCAGTGGCAGCAGTTCCGGCCCAAGCTACGGCAGCTTCGTGACCACAGGTGATGGTGCTGAAGCTGAGGGTGACATCGATCCCAAACGTAAGTTGCAGAGGAGGACGACATACAAAGACGAGAACGAGAAATGGTACAAGGCTGCAAGGAAGGCGGAGAAGAAGAGCGGCGCACCGAACGTGCATCTGGCTTTGTAGATAGAGATATCTTGCAAGGCTGAACGGGAAAGTGCATGACAGGGATGATGTGCATGGAGCGGATAATGGGATCCAACCTCAAGGTTATCCTAGATAAATTAGGGCAGACGTTGATGCAAAAATGATTCAACAAGTTGAAGACTGCTCGCGACTTGTGTGATTTCAGGTAATTTGAGCCTGTCTTGCGTTTGCTATGTGCAAAGTGTAACGGACGTCAGGCTTTGTCCACACGTCTAGCACGATGATTGAACCATGATTGAGACTCGGACGCTCGAATGCCCCGCCGGCGTTTGCTTCAACCAAACATAAATAAAATGAGAAGCTCGTTTATGTTGTAATGGATTCCTGCCTTTGCGGCGCCACCTCTAAACCACGTCCCACGGCTTGAAGTTACGGCATTATGCTCGGATCTTCATGATGTGCTGTTCTGTTCCCATGGCCTCCACTCTTGTCTTTGTCGACACCTGTGATGCTACCCGTTTCGTGGTAGATGCCTTGCCGCGCATCAGTTTCAATCTGTGCTTTACTCCTGCATCCCAACCGTCTTGCAATCTCCTCAAATCCGCCTTCGTTGATGTCAATCCACATATCCACCCACCCCTCCTTTTTGGCTTGCTCTACCTTCTCTGTGTCCCAACTCTCCTCCCGCAGTCGCTCGATGTATATCGTTTGGTATCCGCAGCGCTTTGCGCCTTGCAGATCAGCCAGATGCGCTGCTATCAGAGCACACTCACTTGTCTGGAGCCCTAACCTCTTTGCTGCACCATTGTAAACATTTGGGTGAGGCTTGTATGCTTTGAATTCTTCTGCTGATATTATGTGTTTGTATGGTAACGACCCATGACTCGCCAGGTCGGAGAGGAGAGAGGTGTTTCCATTGCTCAACGTACATGTCTCGAATTTCTGGTTCAGGAGGCCTAGACCATTGGAAGAGTCGGGCCAGGGGTCGAGGAAGTGCCAGATCATGCTAATCTTTTTGATTTCCTCCTCCTCCCACAGCCCTTCAAGATTGTTTTTTCTCATTAGGTCAACTAGGGCTTCACAGTGGTGTTGATCGACAGATTTGAAATTGCCGGAGGACGGGTCATAGGAACGGGTGAAGTGGTAGTAAGAGAGGCGCCATTGCCAGGCGAACTCAGCCCAGTCAACAGAAGCGGCTGCAGTTCGGACCGTGGAGGGTATCGAGGCGGAGGGAGAGTTCAGCGTGTCTTCTGCAGTCTTCGTTAGGAAATTGGTAACAGTCGAGCGCCAGTCGACAACAGTGCCAAAGACATCGGTCAGCAGCGCTTTGGGCGGGCTCTGAAGAGACATTTGGAAAGCTGGTAAGAGAGATGGAGTGGGGGCAAGCAGGCTGGGAGATGGTCATTCACGTAATTTGCGCGCTTTGAACTGAGCGGAAGAGCATGGTCATCTTGACGAGAAACAGCTCACTTCTAGGCCTAGATTGGTACAGTGTTTGTTGCATGACGCAGTGTTGCGTTTATGACCACTAGGTACCACCGCGGGGTGCTTTGGTTTCGTTTGCTGTGTTTGCATAGGCGGCCCCGCGGCATGAGTTTAGCTTGAACTGGCTTAAGCTTTATCTGAGACGGCTGCCCGACTACTCTTACTACCTTTTCGTTGAAATTTGAAATTCGAAATTCGAAATTCGAAATTCGAAATTCGAAATTCGA
>JAPDRQ010000139.1:0-84475 GCA_030247915.1 Neophaeococcomyces mojaviensis
AATACCACGCTTTCCCCATCTCTTGTGATTGTGTTTTGACAGTCTAAAGAACTGTTTAGGCTCATCTATGAGCAGTTTTTTGTGGCTTGGGGCTTCGATTGTGTTTATTGGGCCACACACAACACCTGGTGCTTCGGCGCCTTGTGTACCAAAGATAAGGCCTTGAGCTGCGACAATCTGCTACTACCTGAAACGATACACGAAGAGCATATGACTTCCCAGTTGTAAGATCTGCAATCAAAATGGCATTATCATGACAGTACCAAAGTCCAAATCAAAATATGCTACGCAACAATCTCTAGAAGCCATCTCACGTTGACGTCGCACTCTCCAAATTCTCTACCATCTTCCTCGCAGCCCTCCGTGCCCTGATCGTCTCCCTCAGCTCTGCAATCTCGGTTTCGCTCATCACCAACGCAAGGTCACTCATATCAATACTCTCATCTTCACTGTCAACCACCGGTTCAGGCTTCACCTTTTTAAACTTCACGACCTGTGTCTTCCGGCTCCCATTTCCCCGAAAATCCAGCAGCCATTCAACCGGCAACGTCGCTTTTTTTCGTGTCTTGTCAACATTCACAGCCATAGGTTCATCAACCCACTCCCAGCCCTCCCCTAGTTGTATACCGGCGTAGATCGTGAAGTAGCCATAACCGAGATGCGTAGTGCTGAATGGTGGTTCGCGAAGTATGACGAGTCTGTCTTGGCGGAAGGTTGGATGGAGAATGACTTTGACTTGCTCGATGACGTCCTGGCGGGATGACTGGACGAAGAATGTCCATTCGTGTGTACGGATTTTGCCTGAATACGGGGAAATCGAGGGCTCAACTTTGCGATGTGAGTTTCCCAGCATTAGGACCATGTTCTGATTTGCGAATTCATCGTCTGGGGAAGCTTCTGTAGCTTCTTCGATGGCACGGGACGCATAATCGTCTGGATAACGCTGTTGAAGTCTGGCGTTTTGCTCCTCGTCAAAGGCGGCTGTAGTGTATGTCCTGCAGGTCGGGCATGTGAATCTGATACCATCAACCACGAAATTTGATGGCAGTTGAATTTCGTCGTTGCAGGCATCCATGGCTGTCATTGCCCAGTGCAACATACATGACTGACATGCTGAATGGCCACATTCTGTCTTTGCTGGGCGATAGAGCGTCTGGTAGCAGATTACGCAGTCATCGTCCGCGTCCAGCACGTCGTCAACCGCAGGAGAGCGTAGCTCAAGTGTAGGTTCCACGATCGGTGCTGCGACCAAACCTTTGGCTTCAATGGTGTCTAGCTCCGGTGCAATTTGAAGTCTCGGCTCAACTTGAATAGCTGTCATAATGTCGTTGAAACGACAAGGCTGTAGAGGATGTGAAATAGAAGTCGGAGAGAAGGTCGCAGTAAATGCAGGCACCTGTTAAAACGGCAAAGAGAATTCGCGAGTATATCCAAAATTACTGTGACCAGCTTCTTGATTGACAGAAACAATGAGAGAAGTTCAAGGTCGAATCCCAGGTTTTCAAATAGGTAGACCACTCAATGTTGCCTTGGTTGAGGTACAGTATAGATCGGTTGCTGATTGGTCGAGCAGGTGGGGTTGGGCACTTCAGGCAGACACCCAGTTTGACGCTCATCTGAGTCATTGCCTTTTCGAGGCTTAGTATGAGGTAGGTGCACGAAAAAGCTGCCGGATAAGCTAGAAATGAACACCGAGATGAGGCTGCCTGAACAAGTTCAAGTTGCATGACTTCAACCTCACTGTGCTTGCACCTGCCAACTTCTCAAATCATCCCTCAAATCAAACTCAGTAATTTCGCGAAAGTCACCCTGGCCCCTCCGGCGATGGTGGTGGTGTGAATGATGCCCGGGCTGACTGTGCTGCATCTGCTGCTCAATACTCCCTCTCCCACTAACACCACTAGCAATCGAGTTCTGAGAATTCGATGGTTCATTTCCACTCCCGCCCCTTCGATGACCCTTTCGTGCCATATCCGGCGTCAAGAGATTATTCACCAATCCGCGTTTTGAATCGGCATCGCTCGAAGTACTGCTGTCGTCTCTTGGAGAGGATGGTCTCAAGGACTCACCAAATTTTCGAAGTGCGGGCGGAACGTTCATCTTCCCGCCGTCACCACCAGAGAACAGATCCTCAATCAGCTCGTCTGGTGGTAATTCGCCTCTTTCGCACGCCCAAGTCGCAGCCAATGTCCGCCTATAAGTGTCCTGTGCTTCTGCCAAATCTCTCGATTTGCTGGCTATGCTCGGCATGTCTTCTGTTTCACCAGCTTCTGCGTTCATGATACCTGCAATCCCACCAATTACCATAGCAGACTTGAGTGGTGGGGGTATGAAATTCGGGTCTCCATCGACTTGTTTCATCGCAATGCCAACCTTTAGTGTCGCGTTCACTTTACTATCTTGCATGAGATACCTCCTCGTAATCATACCATCTTCCCCTTCTTGCGAATCATCAACACTCGCCTCCGGAACATTGGTATACTCAGCAAGATTGAGCCTGACATTGCCTAAATGTACCCTCCCACCCTTCCCACTATCGTACTCCTGCAGGATCTCGAAGTGAATATCGCATGGCTGTAGAGCCTGGTTCTTGTCGATCGTGAGCCGGACGGATAGGGCCTTTCTGTAGTCCCATGTCGCTTTGTGGTCACGAATCTTGGTTTTGTCGGTTCGACCTCGGTGTTCAGCTGCGCTCGATGAGGGAAGATGCCATTTTACGCAGACGTGGCCGACGACGAGCGGGATGTTTGTCAGGTCAACGATACTGAGCGTGAGCTCGAACTTGGGCTGTGGGAATGCGCATTAGCATTTGGTCGGCGTACTTGATGTACAGTTGTAGATGTCACCTTTCGGTTCTTGGGAACTGTCAATGAGAGATTGTTCAGCGCTTGCTTCCGCAGCATGTTGTCTCGCTCGAGGATGTGGCCATGGCAGAGCCAGAGAAGGAGGAATAAAGTGCAAACAAAGGAAGTAACGTACCGAATGCTTGCATTGTTCCTTCCTCAAACTTGTCGTACTATCTCGGCTTGATAAGCCAACGAAAAGCGAGGACCCCAAAAGCAATGCGACGTCAGCTAGACCCCACTCAGATGTATGTGAGACGCGAATTCAGCAAGCACAATTAGAGGCTCGGAACCTGAAGCATGAGGAATCCGGCAACGCTGCGGCCATTTTTGCAGATTGCATACACCAGTATGACGGGATGGAGAGAAAAGTCCCTGCACATGTCAGCTGCCAGCCTGTGTTATGTCCGAATGACGTTCCGGAGTGCGCTAGTGTTGTGCATTGGCACAAGCTTTAGCAAGGGAGAGGCTGTACTCATGCATCAGCAACACCGTTGAACATGCTCTGCAGAGCTGATACATTTGTTGCTCCTACAGAAAACTATTCTAGTCTCTGATTATAGTTGAGTAGAAATGAAAAATCGCTGTCTAGTAATGCAAAGGGATATGTACAAGCCAAGGTTTATGCTTCTATGCCGAAAGTGTTGCCCAAACTCCGAATCCGCTAATTGTACTTTTGTCACAGATGTGGTGAAAGAACAAAGCACGTAGTGTGGCTTAGAACTTGTGCACATCCTCTTTCGTGTACCCTAGCTCTTTCAGGATACCACCGACACTACCTTGCGTCCATCCGAAACCTCCCTTGGCACCAGCAATTGCCTCAACCATAGCCGGTGGTCCAGAAACAAGTACTTTCTGCCCTGCCTCCTTACCCGCCCAGATCTTGTTGATCATTTGCTTTGTCACGTAACCCTGTGCAATCGAGCCGTCGTTCGCTTGGTTCAGCTTGCTAACAGTGAAAAGCTTCTGGAATCGGTCCGGGTACTGTCGCTCAAGCTCTTCGAACTCCTGTCGCAGCAGAATATCCTCTTCAGTGTTGTTGGCGTAGACCAGCGAGATTTTCGTCTTGTCTTCGGGATTCTTCAAGATTGCCCGCGTCAGCTGGTAAATGGGTGTAATCCCAGATCCACCAGCAACGAAAAGCATAGATTTGAACTGGTTAGGCTTGTACTCGAACTCCTGCAACGGTTTGAACTTCATGGTGTCACCTGGAACAAGAGAATGCATTTTGCCCGAGCCCTTTCCACCAGGGTACTTCTTAATCATAAAGGTCACTGTACCCGCAATATCATTGTCACTGACTGGAGTGTAAGGTCGGAAGACAGGAATGAAACCACCGTCTGGTGTGTGCTGCGTCAGGAGGGATGTGATAGGTGTAATACCGGTAATTGAGTCGTCGTCAGGAAGAGCGAAGGTGAGCTTCTTTACGTTGTGGTTGACTTGTTCGGAGCTCTGGAGCTTCAACTCGGTGAACCCTTTCCATTCCATTTTCTTTAGTGCCGCTTTTGAGTCTGATGGTAGTTCGGCATGAGCTCTGACGAAGAAAAATTGAGTGGTTGTATAGTATTGGTAGCCAGTGTAGGCAACCCCAGCACCAACGGCACCCAGCGATGCCACTTTAAAGCCTGTCCGTAAAGCTGCCATTGTGTATGTGTGGTTTAAGTGCCGAATTTGATAATAAATATGATGGGCTGTGGTGTTGTTTGAAACAGTATCTTGGTAGATGCTCAAGCTACTGCTCTAGCCCCCTGAAATGTATCGGACAAGAATTGGAACGGTCTCTATCAAGATGTTGTTACAATAGTGTTAAGAAGCTTCGAAGAGTCTCTGTACTGTCTTCGCGATACGAAACGAAAGATTTAAAGATGTTCTGAAGGTTCTGATGGTGTTGTTGACTCATGTTGAGGCACCATTTGAATGTTTTTTAAGCAGCATAAGCATCGGCGTCCGGTTACTAACATCCCGATGGCCACCAAGTCTAAAAATAAAGCCCTTCTAGCGCGCCACGGCCTCAGCCAAAAGTCCCCCATCAGACCGTCTATAAAAGATTCTCGAAGGCTTCGATGCTCGGGCCCGAACCAATCTACGTTGACCAAATCACCATGCGTTTAGCCGTTAGCACGGCAGTTGCTCGGAGTTTTGAGCATATCGTTCCGCATCTCCCACGAGCTTTGGTATTATTCTATACCGAACTACCTACCCTAGCAACTCATACGTGGGCGGCTTTGCATAACAAATCAATTTGAATTGTCACCACCAGTATGTGAGTCCCAATAGTCAATATGAGTTCAAGCCTTTCAACACCGGACCAAGCAGCGGCTTGGGGACAGGCTCAATCACTCGACTTGCAAAACGCGTAGAGCTTGGGTCCTGTGAGCCATGGTCGACAGCATAGAAAGCCACCTGGTACAGGTATCACCGAAATGCTCGAAACCGACATGCCCAACGCGACTTTTGGGTATCGTGCTATAGCTCAAACCAGAATTAAAACGTTCTTCTAGCTCTGCAATCCTTGACCAACCTTGTTCCTTGTCGTGACGAAGAACTGAGAACTCTCATCAATCGCTGCGTTCGTGATATCTTAATCATCACGTCGTTCCTTCATTTCCCTTTTGTATACGATTCTGGCCGCTAGAAGGTTTCAGCCTCCTCCCCATTCGCATCCCCTTCAGCTTCCAAAGGTATCTCAAACCCTTCTTCAGTGCTATACAGTATCGCCTGGATCTGCTTGATCATCCCATTCTCATCCTTATCCAATTCCGGATCCTGCTCAACAGCCGTCTGCAACAACAACTCAATATCCCTCAACTTGCTAAAATAGAAATCCCGCTCCTTCTCCAACCCGGTTATAGCCTCTTTCATGTTCTCATTCTCCTGTCTCAGCGCCAGTGCTGCAGCACCACCTCCTGCAGCTCCCCCGGCAGCTGCGGCTCCAATGCGCGGTGCGGGCTTTGAGGCTGGGGTGATAGCTGGCTTGCGAGCGGATGCGGTTGAGGTTCTACCTGATGCCGGTGCGGCGGGTGCTGCGCCTACGACGCCTGCACCTTTCCGCCGAGCCACAGCATCATATTCGTGGCCTGGGAAGTTGGTGTCCCAGAAACGCTTTGACCATTGTAGGAATTCGAGATTGTCTTGCATCTTGCATTTTGTGAGAGATTCGATGGGTACTGTTCGTTCAATGCCGTGTCTCGTGAAGGTATCTGGCTTCTTGTAAGTACTACTTTTCTTGCTTCGATCAGCAGCGCATTCTCTTACTCTGAAGGATCTTGAAATTCTGTATGTAGGCGTATTCGGTGTTGACGTTAAATTTGACTCTGCTCATAGGCACATCGACTGTATCAGGCGTCAGCCGGGGTGAACCCAAGGGTGGACTGGGGCTGCTCACGGAATATTGAATCATATACCTGACAAAGAGCCGCTCTGCATATATTGTTAGCCTCTTGTTCAAAGGACTCGTTGGCCCTCAGGCAGACGATCTGGATAATTGATTCAACATACCCGGTTCCGCATTGCTCGACCTTTGTCACGTTGAGTTGTAGCAGGCTATTGAGCCAGTGCAACAACTCTTGCCTGTCATCCAGTTTCAGTGTGCTAATCTTCGAGAAAGTTCGGATCCCATACCTCGATTCTCCAGCCATTGTGGAATGTTGCGCCTGTTTTTCTTAGGAACCAGCAATTTGACGAAAGGCGTCGTTAAGGATCGTCAAGAAGGGGAAGTAGGCAGCGGGAAAGTGCGAGTGGTAGTTGGAGATTTGTGCAGGAGAATATTGCAGTCGGTGGTAATTCATGCGCCAGAGAGTGTGGTTGTTTGTTTTGGTCCAACACTTATAAACGAAGCATTTCAGAGATCGGCCAACACCAAACTTTTGGGAGCACCCGCGCCGGCCCCTCGTTGGTTGGTTACGTGGCACCCTTAGATGTTTCAGCCTTGCGCACGCTTTGCAGACATCATGAGCAACCCTGACGCAGCATTGATTTTTGCCAGGCCAGACACATCTTGTTAACGATCAGAGAGCCTACTTGGACGCTTTGGGAGAGGATCATATTTCTTTGATTATGATTTCGCTTCCGGTAGTTACATCTAATCATAGCAGGATGGTACAACCTTCTTCATCGGACCATTACTTCGTCGCCTCGCTAGCATCACTCGCCGGCTTTGGCTTCTTCAAACTTTCCTCCCGATTGCCTGATTTGTCCAATGGCACATCTGCATCAGCTGGTTGAGCACTTGCCTTTGACGATCCTTTGGTGTCTGGATTTGCTCCTTCAGCATCGGGGTGTTGTGGAGCATGTTGACCTTGGTCTGGTAGAAGATTTCCCATTTCATCAACGAGCCTGGTTTCAGTCTCATACTTGGTCGAGAACGAAGCCTTGCCTTCAGCGAGCAGCGACGACACTTCTTCGTCGTTCAACAGGTTGCCATCTTGGTCTCGATATTCCACCCTTTCTTCGCGGTTGATCACTTGCTGATCCGCATACTGCTGGTTGGCCATTGGTGTGACAGCTTCCTCACGTTGTCTATCAAGCAGCTGAGGAGATGGTACAGTGGGTTGAGCATCTCCAGAAGTGGGTACGTAGCTGGCATAATCGGCATACTACTATATATTAGCTTGAATCTGACGCCAGGTGGAGGAGATACTCACGTTGGTAAAGAAAGTGTTACAGTCAAAGTCCCAAGTCTCGAAGAGCTTGACGTTCTTGCATTGGTCTTGTGTCCATTGGTTACCATATGTCAGCGGGGCGTATAGCGTGAAAACACCAATTGAAAATAGGACAAAGAGTAGAGCAAGACTGCGCCCGATAGTAGGATTCTTGTTCATTCCCAGCGCCGTGAACCTGTGAAAAGCAAAGTCGTAAATCTGGCACAAGGCCATGATGGCGAAATAGAGCGCAGGGAAGTAGTGGTGTAGGAAAAGCTGTCGTGCCATGAGGAAGAAGGGGAAGAAGTGCAAGGCCCAGCCCAATACAGATTGTCCAACCTCATAGTCGAAGCGCTTGAAGTTTACGTTAGAATAGTCGTTGCAGCTTCGTTGCCACCGGAGGACAGCAAGACCTTTGAAAGCCGCGTACGCCAGAATAGCAAGTGTTGAGGACCACCAGATCACTGGATTACCAAGGAGGTAAATCTGACGATGATCTTTGCCCCAGAAATTGATGCCCCGTCTGAGGATTGGCCATGATGATGGTCGAGAGTCCCAAGCATGCGATTCCACAAGCCCAGCATTAGTCTTCCACATGACCTTCTGGAGTTCCCAGAACTTGCCGAAGAAACCAGGATGGCGGTAGTTGACCTTTTCAACATCATCGCCCATTTGAGGGTGGTAATTTTGCTCAATGTACCAGACACTGTTTGGCAAAGTACCACCCTTCGCACAAGTGACCTCCTGTTGTTCGAAGCCCCAGTCTGGCAGTTTGACCTTGTGAGAGAAAAGGACACATCCCGACATGATGTGAACAAGCTTAAACTTGGTCTGGATGGTTCGAACTCTTGTCTTGGCAATCTCACCGTCCGACATGTGTTTGATGATTTCGACTCTGAACAAGTCATTGGCATCGCCCTCAAAACCTTCGTAACCATATGCAGTGACTTCTTGCTGCCAATCAGCCTCGGTCACAGGAGGTCGTTGATCGTGGGAATGAAGGCGTCGGTGTGTCGTCGTGTGGTACAACCGAATGACATCGCCATCTTTGATGTATTCGGTCATGTTCGCCCATGCTTGTGGTCCAGCGATGGTTTGGTTCTCGGCATTAAGCGGCTGTGTCTGGTTCTCGAGCAGCCACACATTATTTTCATCCTTGTGAGGATAGAGAGTGATCTGCTGCTGCTTGCTACCGGTTGGGTACATGTGATTATGAGAGTGCAAGTAGCCGCCTTGAGTGTTCCAATGTCGGAGTGTGATTTCGCTACCAAACGCAACGTCGGCCGGGGTGTCAGCCATGCCTTTGTTGTTGAGAGTTGCTTGGAATTCTGAAGACATGAAACCGTCACCATCACCAGGATTGACCAAGCAGAGGAAATGTATACCGAACATTCCCACGTAGAAAAACACAGGAATGACGATTAAACAGAAGGCCCTCGCGAAGAAGTGCTTGAACCATCTTCGAGGAGTGATATTCTTGGTATCGCTCAGCAGAACCCACAATTGCAACAGAGTTAGAAGCCCCACCCAGGCAATAGTGAAAAGTCCAACCCATTTTACGGATGCAGTAGCACCCAAGCCGAGACCGGTGGCAGCTAACCAAAACCACCACGAGACATCAAATTCTCGTTCAGGCCCTTGTTCATGCTGGTTGGTAAAGTTTGCCCAGGCTAAAGCTGTGAATGCTGTGCAGATGACCAGAGGAGAGTCGAGCAGAATCAGACGGGACTGTGTGACCAAGCCGTTCTCGAAGATAAGGAGAAGTGCGCCCATGGCGGCTGTGAATGTCCGGCATCCGTAGGTTTTCAAGGTCAAAAACATGGTGGGTATGGTCAAGACACCGAGTATGGCGGGCAACATTCGCATTGCAACGTATGGAACCCCCGGTGCAAGATAGTCCTTTCCGATATCCTTGAAGTCGAACTCGCCGTCAAAACCGGCACCCCATCCAGCCAGTGTGATCAATAGCTTCGCAAGAGGTGGGTGCACATCCATGAAGAATTTGCCCTTGATATACTTGGATGCAAAGCCCCCGAAGTGAACCTCGTCGAACACCACGCTCGTCGGCTGATAGATTCTGAACAGCCTCACGGCCGCAGCGAGCAGTGTAAGGGCAGCGAGGACCTGAAAGTCAGATCCAGGTAGCAGGAATATGTCATGGTCCGTGACCCCCTCTGAGGCATAGCTCTTGCTCTTTATCGCTTTTTTTGCGGCTTGTCGTGGTGGCTGCTGCAAGGACGACGGTTCGGCTGGCTGTGGAGATGCTCGAGCAGCCGGTGCAGGCGACCTGCCTGGTTTTCTTGCCATGTCGGCGAGATATTGCTGAAGGACAAAACGAAGAAGACGAGGAAGGTAAAGTGGAAGAATGAATGACTTGAAGAAGGGGAGAATGAATTAACAATCGTAAGAATTCGATGGTGTGGAAGGACACCTTGTACAAGTTCGACGCACATGAAAGGAGCACAGGGGTCGAAAATAACTGACAAGGCTCCGTGTATTTCACGCGTATCGGGCGGGGCTTCCCAAGACCCTCAGTCTTATGGCGTGCACCGGGCAAGCTTAAATACAGCTTTGGCTCCAGCAGGGGATCAAAATGCCCCCTTTATTCTGTTTACATTCACGTGCAGTTGTGGTGGGCGTAAAGGAGAGGAGACTGTACTTGAGAAGACTACTTTACTACATCATCGCCTGCTGTCAAACCCAGTTAGTTGCAGCCGCTTCAGTACATACCGTTGGAGTGCAAGGAGATAATCACGATGACCTATTTTAGCTCCCCTGTTGCAGCAGGCTTGAGGCAGTTCTCCGCTAAACCTTCCAATCCTGGTGACTGACTGACAGAAATCGTCTCTCGGCTTCGTAGCCTTGTTACACGCTTCCGATTCTGTAGATTTTGGTCGTCTTGCCCGTGACATATCACTCACCGTCTCCTTCTCGCACTCTAATTTTTCACGACATCGCGGCTTACCATCCTCTGCCCTTGACTCCAGTACCACCCTATCGAGTCGCTGTTCAAGTCGTGAGGACGCGCCGCTGCCATGGCGCAGAATGGCACAGGTGCAGTTGACACGACCGGAAAAGTTCCTGAGGGCATCGTCCTTCCACCAAAAGACATTCGAGCAATAGTCGAGAAGACAGCGGGCTATGTTGCACGAAACGGACCTGTGTTCGAAGACCGAATACGGGACAAAGAGCAGTCGAATCCCAAATTTTCCTTTCTCTCACCCAACGATGCCTATGCACCCTTCTACCAGTGGCGTCTCTCAGAGGTCAGAGCAGGACGCAACGCCGATGTGTCTGGAAGAGTTGGAACTGCGACACCGGCGTCCTCGAAGCCGAAAGGACCAGAACCACCACCCGATTTTCAGTTCAGCGCAAGGATGCCGAACATCAGTGCGCTGGACCTCGAGGTTCTGAGACTGACAGCGCTGCACGTCGCGAGGAAGGGCAAGAGTTGGATGACTACACTGTCGCAGAGAGAGGCCCGCAATTTCCAGTTCGATTTCCTCCGACCACAGCACTCGTTGTACAACTTCTTCCAGCGAATGGTGGATCAGTATGCGCTGCTGCTGCAGACAGGCCCGGAAGGACAAAAGGCGGAACAAGAACGAATACGCGCGGCTCAGGAGACTATCCAGGATCGGTTTCGAGTACTCAAAGCTGCTAGGAAAAGAGCCGAGTTTGTGAAATACCAAGAGACACAAAAGCAAAAGAAAGAGGAAGCAGAAGAAGCCGAACGCATCGCATATGCCCAGGTCGATTGGCATGATTTCGTCGTTGTCGAAACTGTTCTCTTCACTGATGCCGACGATCAAGCAGAACTTCCTCCTCCAACAACGCTAAACGACTTGCAGAGTGCGAGCTTGGAACAGAAAGCGATGATGAGTCTGGCACGGCCGGACATGCGCATTGAAGAAGCAATGCCAACCGACGACATGGGAATCTATGCAGGATATCAGGACAGCTACGATTATGGCCAGGCGAATGGCAACTATGGACAAGCATACCCAAGTAACGGTCCATATGTTCCATCTCCGAGCCCTGCCGGACAACAGACATTCGCACAGCAACAAAACTATGTGCCATTTCCACCGGCCGTTGCACCTGCACTTCCGCCGCCGAGCCCTGCAACGCCGCAGCCATCACAAACCCAGCCAGCACCGATGCGCATTCGACAAGACTATGTGCCGCGGGCGCAGCAGAGAACGCAGGCAGCAACACAGTCTTCAATATGTCCCAACTGCGGTCAGCGAATACTCAACTCGGAGCTCGACGAGCACCTTCGTATCGAACTCCTCGACCCCAGCTGGAAAGAACAGCAATCGAAGAATGCAGAACGATTCTCGACAACGAGTCTCGCGAGCATGGACGTTGCCGCGAATCTCAAGCGGCTACGAGCACAGGCAGGCTATGGTTCGGATCCGGTGGCTGATGCCGCGGCGAGAGTTCTTGATGATGATGAGGAGCGGAGAAAGCGGCTGAAAGGCGCGTCAGGTGAGGCAGTGGCCTATCCTGGCCCGTCTGTAGGCAAGGAGCAGAATAAAGGGTTAAGCCTTGATGAACAACTTCGTAATATACACTCGAGATATGGCACATAATCAAAGTGCTGGACTCCTTGCTTTACCAGACATGCCCAGTCTCAATATCCTACGGAGCATTGACCATTGTTTATTTGTGCAAAAGACACTTAAATCTAAAACGACGTCTTCGTGGGGAGAGGCAGAAAAGTTCAAGGTTGGTCTGTCTTTTTGACATGTGCCCATGATATGCATCGCAGCTATTGTACGAGACACGTAACCAAAACCGAAAATGAAATCGAGCTTGAGCTCACCGAAATTTCCTTCGAACGCCATCCTTTATGAAAGTTGTCAAGTTCGTCATGTCCGAGGATCCTACAGAAATTAGTGACCACGCTTATCCATAAGCAGACAACGTTGGTGTGAATCGTCAGCCAGGCGTCTGGGGGTCAATCGGAAACTTTGACACTTGACGGACTAGCAAATGACGGCTTGCTGTTCACGGCCTAAGTTTCCATTTCTCAAGCTCAAAAGAGGTGCGGCATTCTCATCCTTTCCTTGCAGGGTATGTCGCCTGGGCATTTCTCCGTCGATTCGCTGTCGATGCTGTCATCACTGGGATCTGCACAACGGGCGCCGTCTATTCACTAACGAACAATACCGAACGCCCTTTCCTCCCGCCTCCACGCCATGTGGAGATTTATTGAGATCGAGATATCATAACGCAGCGCTTTGAGCTTTGTGGCTAACGACTTGTATTGAGCATATTCTCATATTCCAATTTGCCATATCCCTTCACATTTGTACATGTACCATATTTGCCGCCGGTGATCTTGTCGTTGTGCGTGTCGTCTTCAGAGTTCTAACCTCCGTGAGAAGCTTCTTGAGGCAGCTTTACTGTAGTCTACTTCTCATTATCCGTAGGAGACGACTCTATCAACTTTTTCAACTCAATTGTGGCAACATGGACAGCCTTCAACATTCAAAAGGTTTCCTACCGGGATTATTTCGACACAACACTAAGCGCAGCAACTCGACTGGGATATCGACTACGGAGAAGATGACGCCAAAGCCTCTAACCATCGTCCAACGCGTGCCTTCTGGTCCTCGAAACCATTTCATCGCCATGGCTGCTGAGTTTGTGGGCACATTCATGTTTCTGTAAGCGGCTTCTAATTTACTCCACCTGTTGTCAGGAGAATCTTCTCTCTGGAAATTCGACAAGCTCAGAGCAAGGCTGATGCTAACCTTCACTAGCTTTTTCGCATTTGCTGGTACCCAAGTGGCAAATACTCCTCAAACAACAACAGGCTCGCAGAGTACAAGCATTCCTCAAGGGCCCAATCCGCAAGCGCTGTTATACATCGCCCTGAGCTTTTCTTTCTCACTTACCGTCAACGCTTGGATATTTTTCCGAGTTAGTGGTGGACTGTTCAACCCAGCAGTGAGTATACTACCCTTCCAAGCACGATGATCCAAGGTTGATCAAGACAGGTTACTCTAGCGTTATGTCTCGTTGGAGCTGTACCCTTCTCACGAGGTGCATTGGTTTTCATTGCACAAATGCTGGGAGCAATGGCAAGTGCTGGTGTTTGTCGCGCACTTTTCCCCGGACCATTGGCTGTCACGACCGCTCTTGGTGGTGGCACGAATATGGCACAAGGTGTGTTCATTGAAATGGTAAGCGAAAGACTGCATGGGCTGCGCTTTTCAATCTGACATTTCCCAGTTTTTGACTGCACTCCTCGTGTTTACTATTCTCATGCTGGCTGTTGAGAAGCACAAAGGCACGTTCCTCGCTCCTGTTGGTATTGGTCTAGCACTCTTCGTCGCTGAGCTGGGAGGCGTGTACTACACTGGCGGATCCCTCAACCCAGCACGAAGCTTCGGACCATGTGTTGCAAACGTCAGCTTCCCAAGTGAACACTGGATCTACTGGGTAGGTCCCGCATTAGGTGCCCTCCTCGCAGCTGGATTTTATTGGTTCATCAAAGCCATTGAGTACCAAACCGCCAACCCAGGACAGGATTTTGACGACCTTGAGGCACACGCCTTTGATCCCACCACTGATCTTTCAAGGCCAGTTATCCAACCAAATGCTGTAGTTGACAGGTCAGAGGCTCGAGACCTGGCTGCTCTCAACTCAAATGATGCCCCGAGAACAAGCGCATCCCCCAGTCGAACAAGAGAAAACACGAACGGACCTAGAGACAGCATGAATGGAGCGAGAACTAGTATGAATGGACCACCACGGAATACTGTGACTATCGGTTCCAGAGGACGAGACGAGCCACCACGCCTGTAGTAGGGATACTGCCGGCAAGTGCTATTTGTATTGTAATTCATTCCCCTGCCACAGCACAAGAAAAAGTTTTGGAGCAACTTTAACACATGGGAGGCAACTTGTCTTATCAGGTCATTCGCTTTAGCGCTTGGAGTGTACAACTTGGATGTATCAAAAACCAAAAGATAGGATAAATCGAGTAATGGCTAGTGAAGAGATGGTGTTACGAAGGCGAATGTAGCTTGTAATACGGAGTAACAGTATCTGGCGTCAACCACGTCGGTCACAAGACAACGATATACCTCAAATCGATGCGTGGTATGTCACTGTCATGAATCGTTGATAAATGACTAGTGGATGTGTGGGCCCGAAACACGCGTATGCTCGAACGAATGACCCAGATTGAAGTGGCCGCAGCATCTGTCACGTGTGGAACGACACCGGTGAACCCTGTGGCAGGCGTTACTTGGCTCCTTAGAGCACTCCGTTCGGGACACCATGCCTAATCGTGTCATAGACTTGTCAAGAAGTGGGCAACCACCACGTCTTCGAGCCTTTCCTTCACCATGGTGCAATCTTCTCTCTGCTCTATGGATACAACCTGAACTGTTTGCTCGACGCTGGCGTTGCATGCAGTCAACTTCTTCATACGCAAAGCAGCATCATGAGGCCCCTACGCTTTGTTGTGCTCGTCTTTTGCTTCATCGCCATCCCTGTCTTCCTAACGTGCATCTCATTATTCGGTGGCCAACCCGACGGTGCTGATGTCTTCCAACATCCTCAGAGAAGTCGAATACGAGCCCTCTTCTCCTTTTCCACACCGTCCTCTCTGTTTCCTCCGTCGGCTATCATTAGTCTTACCACCGAGAACTCGACCTTCTTTCTGGCCCGGCCAGCGGCATTTGGTCCTTCCCTGCCCACGAACGGCCTGAGTGGCCAGTTGTGGATTGGACGGGGTTTTGGGGACGACAGTCTGTTATCTGAAGATGACCTCAAGATTAGTGGGTTTGAACTAGGCTGCTCCGACGTTCCGGGCTGGGGTGAAGAGCAGCAGAAAACTCCCGATAATCCAGCCCTCAACGAGAAGGCGTTCAAGAAGGCGAATGATGACTCCGCCGCAGTCACCCAACCAGACAGCAAAATCTCTTCCGACCTGAATAAAGCCGAAGTCGTAGCTGAAGACGGTACATCTATAGCAGACGAGGAGGATGGCACTGACGATCACCTCCACCGACCCCTTCAAGATTCGAACCCTGCGTCCCCTGGTGCGCCCGGCGAGCCTGCCAATGTGAACACTCAAGAAAAGCCAAGAAAGCCGACACATGCAGACATCGAGTCTTTGCAGGAAAGTGCCGACATAGCTGGCAAGATTGTAATGCTCAGTCGCGGTGGCTGCGGCTTTCTAGAAAAGGTCAAATGGGCGCAGCGGCGAGGCGGTATCGCTCTCATTGTTGGGGACAACGAGCGAAACGGCCAGTTGACGATTATGTATGCGAAGGGCGATACTTCTAATGTTACCATACCTGCTATTTTCACATCGTACACATCAGCACATCTCCTATCCTCACTTGTACCGCCTGACTTGGGCTTTGCATCCCCGGCAGACGGCTCAAAGTCAGGTGCCAATTCTCCAAAGGACGGAACTTTCGATACCGGCAGAGGCAAGACTAAGAACAACGGCCCGATGTTCACTACCTCCCCCGCGAAGGGCCGGCCCACTCCACCTTCTGACAAAGCCAAGGATAGCCAGGACTCAGAGCATGGTGGCTGGATGCAGAACGTGCTTCAAGCCGTTGGTTTCGATGAAGCCGGTATTCACGAAGACAGCCGACGACCGCCTGGAATGGGTAATATTGAATGGGTCCAAGTTAAGGATTGGGACGAGGATCAGATAAAGACGACAACGACTGGGACTCCAACCTCCACTGCTACGAAGATAACCTCCACCTCTTCAAAAAGCTTAAAGCAGGAGAGCACAAAGAAGGCTGGGAATGATGATTTCGTTATTGGTGTTCAAGACTGGCGCGATACAGAACTAATCGCACCAAAGTCCCCTTCTACTGCAACCGGAAATGACCAGAAGGCCAAGGCACAAACCTCCAGTACAAGTACCGGCTTAGCTGGCAAGGAGACTGCGTTAAAGGGAGGTAGCATTATTCCAGGCAGTGGAGAGTACGTGAAACCGAACAAGGTCGATAAGTCTGACAAGGATGCCACGACGAAGAAGAGCGAAGACCCCCACGAGAAAAGTCACTGCGGATCTTTCGTGCACAAGATCAAGTCCTGGTTCAGTAAGACAACCGACGCCGCGCCGATGCATTCGAAATCGCCATCCAAACATCCCAGCAAACACCAAAAGGACAAAGATCAACAACCAGAACGAGAAGGCCTTTGGGTGACGCTCACTCCAACTAGTGTTTCGACGAGCCCCTTCTTCGACACACTTCTTGTCCTCGTTGTCAGTCCTCTTGTCACGCTGACTTTCGTATATGGACTATTGCTTCTCAGATCTCGGATCCGGAGGCGAAGGTGGAGAGCGCCGAAGTCTGTGGTCGAGCGTCTGCCAGTTCGAACATATCATACCATGTCCATAGCGTCTTCCACAACGTCATCAGAACTACCAACGCCAGATCGCTCACAAGCTGGATCACCACAATTACGACCGGAACCTGTCAGAGCGCGCCAACGCTCACAGACCACTATCGGTGTTCTGACGCCAGGTATTCCAACCTCTCAGGTTCCGCCTGTAGAGAAACACAACAACAAACCAAGGCCGAAGCGGTACCGAGGTCGCCAAGTCGAATGCGTTGTGTGCCTTGAGGAATATGTCGATGGCGAATCGAAAGTTATGTCGCTACCATGCGGCCACGAATTTCACGCCGAGTGCATCACGCCATGGCTAGTCAACCGGCGGAGGACCTGCCCGATATGTAAAGGTGACGTCGTTCGCTCCATGCAACGACAAAGCAACGATGAACCATACACAGACGAAGACAACCGTGAGCCTGGCGAGGAGACGGCTGATGGTGTTCAGGAGCGAGCAGCAACAACTCTGTCTGACGACTCTTCCGCTGCTGCCATACCCATACCGGACAGACCGGATGTCACGAATATCATGGATGAGGATATTGAACGAGGTGAGGAAGCACCGACGGGACAAGAAAACGCACGGCCTGTTGCGTCGAGGTGGCGAGGGATTCTCAATGCTAGTGTCTCAGGTTTGAGTGGGGATACCCTGTGGAGGTCGAACTCGGTCGACAGGAATAGGTAAACAAGCCACAACTCTCTCGCTTGAGCGATTGTCATTGCATGGATGGCGTTGGAGGATATAACCTGGCGGTCAAGGCAGTGATTGTAGAGCTGCAAGTAAGTGGTGAGCAGCTATTTCTGAGCTGCAGATACCCTTTTATACCATCACTTGAAGTATTCTACCAATCATATAAACTCATGATTTCACATTATAAAGATGTTCTTAAATAAGCTTGATGCTCCTACTGTAAGCCCGCGTATAAAAACTCGCTGATTCCAAGTAATGACTACCCATCTCCCAGACGATGCCTCATCCCATCCACCGGCGAAACTTGAACCACTCACCAAACATCGAGGTTTATCCGTTAACCTTTGGTAACTCAGGCAATCCAACGTGAAAACCAAACTGTCCTAACGTATTGATCCAGAACATCCAAGGGTATAGCAGCAGGCACATCCAGTCCCTTCCCACGCCTCAGAGATTATTACCTTGTGTCAGTGATATAAACGACATGCTTACCTGTGGGCATGTCTCGAAGTCTGAATACATCGAAGCTTGCACTGCACGACTTTTGAGAGAGAGAGACTTAACACGAGATCAGAGAAGTGGTTGGGAAGCCGGTCTGGTAGATACTCTGGTTCAGCAAATCAGACGAAACATAATGGACACTGCGCTGGTGTAGAACGGAAACTATGGACAGCCATTGGTGGTTGTGGTTCATTTCTGCAATTATCACAGCAGGTTGATATATCGAGTTTTCATGGTAGTTAGAATGGCGGCTACAGTTTTGCTTTTGGCTCAGTGTATGGCACGGGTTTGATGACCTCAAAGTTGCTTGGTGACATGCTTCATGTCTCTTGTTGAGTGTCTGTTCCTCTGGGAAGGTTGGGGTTGTGAATTAATGGCTGCAAGCCGTTATGGGAATGAAGTAGAGGATTTTGAGAAGTATTAATTTCTAAGCTTGTTCGTATGAAAAAAGGTAATTGTTGCGGCTAGGGTATCATAGAAACATATTCACGAAGTGAAAGAAAGATACCACTTCCAAAAAGACTCGCCAGGAAATATATGCAATAGAAGAAGCTTGCGCCTCGTATGAAATCTTTCTCCTTCAAACTCCTGTCGCACCAGTTCTTCGCAATGTGACTCGTTATATCGAGACAAGGAGCCCCACGACTGCTGCAGCGACCCAGTATCCTCCGTAGTTCGTCAGTAGTCGAACACCAGCAGAGATCTGGTCGTCGTTGCTGGGATCTGTGCCTCCACTAGCTGTTGTGCCATTGTCAAGTGTGCCGTTAATGTAGGCTGTTGTGTTCCCGTCACCGAAGTCTACCACACGCACCTGAGTCGAGTTGACTGGCGCACCAGTGCCCAATCCATTGGTCAACTGCTGTGCTATAATGGTATCATTGCCGTTACCTGGGTCGCAGCCGCAGACGCTGTACTGCTGACACAGGCAAGTAACGTTCGCAGTTCGGTTTCGTCCGTTGTCATACCAGTGGTACCCGTACCCAGCATATGGATAAGCGAATGCCGGAAACAACCACAGTGCTGGGAAGAAGGCTAATGCTCCAATAGGCAACAAGAACGGGGTGATGCCTCGAGTCGGCGACTTGCCACCGGAAGAGTATGGAACTGCGGCGCCGCCTGTATATCTTCCACCGTAGGACGGAGGGGTACCGGAGCCATCTCGCGTTCGACCGCCAAGGTTGGACTGTGGTGAGTATGAGTAGGATGATGCGGATCGACCTCCGGACCCACTACCGCCCTTACCACCACTGGACCCACCACCGCCCTTGCCTCCGCCTCCGCCTCGTCGCTTTTCGAGCTCAGTGTGTTTAGAGCCGTCAAAGTCTGCAGATGGACTCCGTAGTGATAGCGCTGCGTCGTGTGGTTGTTGGGATGGGTGCTGTGGTGGGAGTGCAGCTGCTAGTGACAGGAGTGTCGTAAGGATCACCGACCACTTCATTCTGTGTTCTGTGTTTCGAAATGCGCGCTGCGCTGAGATTGAATGTGATATGTCTCCGAAAAATAGTTGTCAAAGGATTATTGTACACAAAGGATGAATTGGATGTTCTTAGGCGTTGGCTTGATACCCAAGATGCAAGGCGTAGTAAAACACGTTTGTGAAACGCAATTGGCAAACGGTTCTGGTTGGTTGTTTTGAACGTGTACAGAATAGAAAGTTGGTTGATGCGATGTGGTATTAAGTATTGCGATACGAAGTCGGAGAATTTGCCTTGACAGAGCTAAGCAACGATACGAGGTGGCATTGCTGCTTATTTGAAAAAGTGAAATGCATGAAGTCACGATAGAACTGGTTCAGGGTGTTAGAAATGAAGTCAGCCAGCACTTTCGATGGCGTAGCAAGGCGCAGCACTAGGTTTGATTGGATAAATCCATTTGATCTGCAGTATTTGCCTTGGCAAAGTTACATCATGTGCCCTTGCCATCAAGTGAAATCCTTCAAAAGATTTTCGATTTGACATGACATGCCAGATCCCAGATCAACATGTTGCCGTACCCGGTCTGGGCGCAAACTATCTAGTCGTTTGGTATGCATTCACTCCGGACTTCACTTCCAGTGCCGAATTTGATAGCAAACAAGAGAATGCTTGATTCGAAGTGGATACGAGATCATACGAGCTTGATTCGCCACTTCGGTCCGCAATCTTATTTCTCACAGCCGGCTTGGGTGCCAAGAATTTAAATTGCAAGAGAAAAATGTTGTTAGTGCACTGTTGCATGCTTCAAAGGATGCCTTGGAGTAATGGTAAACACGGGGAGATATTAAGCTAATGCAGCTCGTTTGCAACCTGTATAAGTCAAGTGAAATACCCTGGGGAATGTTGTGCCCTTGAACAAGCACTACCGATGGCGATGCTGGTACCCCACGTATAGTTACCCGAAAGGTCCGCAACAGGGTTGGACTGAATCCCGGGATATGCAAACTCCCACTACTGAATTCTACCTTTCTAGAGCTACTTTACGATGTATTGCCATATGCACAACGTTTAAGCCTGATTGTGACCTGTGGTCGTTTCTCCATCTGCGGTCCCTATTCTAGAACCCTTTCCATGTTGCTTCACTAGAATGTGATATTGACACTCGAGAAGCTGGTCATGTCAAATGCTTTTAAAGCTATCCGGCCCTCCATATCGCTGGTGTAGTGTGCACAGCCGGGTGCTCACCTGAGAAACAACAAACTCAGATAGCCAAGTACAGGTTGGTATAGTCTCCGAAACTGCCCTCAACAACTAGCAACAACGAGATATTCGCACTTCGAGCAGCAAATGGTGAGCAACTCATAGAACCTTCGGGATTTCGACGACTGGGTAGCCGATAATAAGGCTTCGATCCCAGTTGTCTTTCTACCATCTGGTCTGGACTGAGCTGGACACGCAAAGAGTAATCATGGGTGAAAGGCCGTCACATGCTAATCGAGAAGCAGAGGCAGTTGAAGATACGCCCAGTAGAGAGAACGGGCGATCTTGCCGACCTCGAAAAATCCCTCTGCTCGGATGATCTGAGCTACGGGTAACCTTGCCGAGACTTTGTCGGTTATTATCGGGTCTAATTGGAGTCTAAGACCACAATGTTCGCGATACGGGTATCAAACAGCTACGTTGATTGGTTAGGGAAAGGCCTTCCCATAAAGACTCAAGGTTAGTTCATGCTTGACCTGGGAGAAACTATCACTCCGGTGAAGCACGCCGAACACGAAAAGATACATTCTCAGGTGTAAAGAGTATTAAGAATGCTTATTCTGCGGATCAGACTGAAAGCACTGATGGTTAACGCAGCGCCCTCTTTACTATAGTCCAACGCTCCACGAGTGGGCTCCCCAAACAAGAGGTTCGGATCAAAAGATGGTTCATCCAAATCCAAACACAATCAGCAATTTCTCGCAGTCTTGGCAAAGAGCGACCCATTTCCGCGAGTTCGATCTTCAGCATGAAGCAACCCTCCCTACCGTGGAAAATACACAAAAACGGGAAGACTACAAGCGGTTCGAGCCCGAGAAACCAACATTATGTCAGCTCAGCCTGGCTTTGGGGTCAGCAAACTATGGAACTATTACTCAAGGAGACAAATCCTTTGTGTCCGCTTCTACACATCTCTCGAAGATAATAGCCAAAGTGGAAGACTGCAAGCTCAGCGACCTTGGAAACTCTACCGTTCCAATGACTATTTTCAACTGCACTAATATGCTCGTTGGTGTTGGCACCCTTTCCCTCGCGCTAGGATTTCGTCAATGTGGCTGGATTATCGGGCTGATTCTACTTACGCTGCCCGTCGTGGTCACAACTTATACAGCAAAACTTCTGGTGAAATGCCTTAACACTGATCGGACTACCTTTACCTACGGAGACATCGCATGTCTTGCGTTTGGCCCAATAGGGCGTCATCTCATCGAAGTCCTCTTTGCGTCCGAACTCATCGCTGCCAATGCGGCTCTTTTCATCTTGTTTGCCGACAGTCTGGGCTCTCTTGCTCCTGGTCTGTCCCTCTACGCCTGCAAAGTCATCGTTGCGATTGGTATGATACCTCTAAATTTTGCTCAGTTTAAGTTTTTGAGTATCACCAGTGCAGTCGGAATATTTTGCTTTATTGGAATACTGGCGACGATGATGACCGCTGGTCTGACAAAACACGATGCGCCCGGCTCTTTGCTAGAGTTGGCTCAAACTCGTGCCTGGGCGCTAGACTGGAAGGTGGTACCTGCGAGTCTAGGCATTTTCATGGCACCTTGGGGAGCACACAGCATTGTTCCCGCTGTCTACAAGGATATGCGGCACCCTCAAAAGTACAACAAAGCACTCAAATGCACCTACTCGATTTGCTACGTCATTGCCTTCTCGATAGCAGTGATGGGATACCTGATGTTCGGCGATGATATTCTTCCTGAAGTCACATCCAGTATCCTCAGCATTACGGAATACCCACCGATCCTCTCAGCAATCACGTTGGTGCTTGTCGCAACGATTCCATTAACCAAAGCTTCCCTTAACAATCGACCTGTTATAGACACAATTAACAGACAACTTGGAATTCATCCCCAGCAAACAGACCCTACAGCTTCTCAGGGTACAGACAACGGACGACGCCATCAGCTGATGCGATTCGGGGTTGGCATATTATGCAACTTACTCGAGCTCGCACTGGCTATCTCTATTCCCAATTTTGGCGACGTCGTTGCCTTACTGGGTTCTGCATTGTGTATTACAATTTCGGTCGTTTTGCCCGCGTGCTTTTATTTGAGAATATGTCGTGATAAGAACATAGTAGTCACTAACTTTGATCGAGTGACTTGTTGGGTGTTAATAGTCGTCGGGGCTGTCTGCGCAGTATTGGGCACGTTCTTTACGATTCTAATGGATAACAGGTAACACTCTTCTGTGATTTCTAGAGGGCTAAGAGTAGAATATTTTAATTAATTTATTCTTTCATTGGTTTCCCATCGAGACTCTGTTCCATGCTATCTTTTGTTGTAAATCTATAGTCTATTAACTAGAATTTTCAAAATCTAGAGTTCACTTCATTAAAAGACAGCTTCTGCAAAACCCCACGAAATTGAGAATCGCCCTGCGTTAGGTACTGTATTAATACGCCAAAAGACATTGACTTCCCAGCATATCACAACAGGTGACCGGATCCTCAAAGAGCTCGCGAATCTGCAACTGACACATATATATCATCGACACTGGCTTCCCGATGCCATTGAATTCCGTACATATTCCGCCCATGTTCACTCGACACTACAGCTTCATACAATTACAGCGAGGTCAACTACTTGAGCTTCATGCATGACTGACTATTCAGGTGAATGTATAATGAGTGAATGGAGGATGAATTAAACCATGGCTTGGTCCATAGTTACTGTTAAAATTCGGGCTGTGCTATCACAATCTCAGAGACTAACAAGGGTGAACAGTCACATAGCCAGGAAGGATGGGTATGGCGATGTGCATGCAGATCAGTCTGCCTTGCAGTGCTTCCTACGAAGTGCGGATCGCTCGGTACATCTCTTCCCGTGACTATCAAAGTGTGCGCGAGCGCATGTCCTCTAAACGCTTGCACATCTATGCCGGGCGCTGGATAATCCCCGCTACGTTTCATGCATCTCAAGAGAAACTCGCGATTTCGTCGGAAGGCAGGACAAGTTTTGAGCATGGTTCAACCAGAGTAAGCGGAATGTAGCGAAAGGACGGGGTCATGGCCCGTAAGCCGATATGCATCCATGTGTGATACAATGCCGCGGGGTTTGGTTTGAACCTGAGAAAGGCTGGTATGGTCGTCTGTGAAGCATGTAGAATATAAAAAGTGATAAAGCCGACCTAAGCCTGACTCTGAGCTGATTAGTCTCCTGTATCAAAGAGCTCCGGATCATGTGACAGTTGCGGAGGCTAAACCCAATGCAAAAGAACCACTTTTGCCATGTCCACTTCAATCCTGTCCTCCTGGCAGATGTCAATGAGCTCAGCAACAGCACACTAAACATCAAGGAAACCTATATAACGATTGAGAGCGCGAGGGAACACTATGGAAAATGTTTTACTTTCACTGTACTCTGGCCGAGGCACCACCTTGAACCTCGAGACGCCAGGAAAGGCAGTTCAATATCCGAATATACATGACCCTTAGCACATCTTGATAGCTGCCCTCCACACCAACCATGAAAATCATCATAATCGGCGCCGGTCTCTCCGGCCTCTGCACCGCAATCGCCCTTCGCAAATACATCAACCCTCCTCCGGACATCGAAATATACTGCAAGCCAGACGAAGAATCCTTTAATCCAAACGAAACTCCGTCAGACCCAGCAAACCGGCGCCGCAACCTCGGCGCAGGTCTAGGCTTGCAGTCTAACGGTCTCCGTGTGCTTGGCGACCTTGATCCAAAACTGAAGGACAAGGTGTATGCTTCAGGCTTTCCATGTACCCATTTCAAGTGGAAGACTTCGGGTAATGTCCTCTTGAGTCGGGAGTACGTCGACGTGCTCCCGATCTCACGGCCATTACTGATTGATTGCCTCATGGAGAGCCTGCCGGATAAGATGGTAAAATATAAAGTTGTGAAGAGAGTTGTTGCACGGGATGGAGAGAGGCCGGTCGTGCAATTTGCCGATGGCACGCCTGACAAGGTCGCCGACCTGGTGGTAGGTGCTGATGGAATAAGGAGTGTTGTGCGACAAGGGCTTTTTGGCGACGATAAGAGATGCAAGCCGAGCTATCTGTATACATGTTCCCAATCCTTTTTGATTTTTAATTGCTAACAAGTTACAGTGGATTGTGTGGTGTTGGTGGTGTCCTCGACATCCGGTTACCACAACACCTCCTTGACGATGCGAGCATGCTATTTTTCATGGGTTCGACTGGCTCCTTTGGCTATACAGGCCTAACGCAAGCGGACAAGAACAAGCTCCTGTATTGGTCGATTTACGAAACAGACCTGCCAGAGCGCGGCAAGAAGTTCGATCACGATCTTCTCCTCAAGCAGCTTCGTGAACGACACAATGGCTGGGCTGATCCACTCATTGGTAAGTGTCTGGCGAAAGCTGAGCTTGATAACATCTACCCTATTTTTGTGATGCCAGAACTTCCACACTGGGGCCAAAATGGTTGTGTCCTCGTAGGAGATGCGGCGCATGCACTATCACCGAGGTCAGGGCAGGGAGCTAGTCAGGGTTTTGAGGATGGTGAGGTTTTGGCGCTTCTTCTGGCGGCAAACCTAAGGGAGTGTGAGGTTGGTGAAGCTGTCGAGAAGTCGATCGCCGATTTCTACAATGTGCGTCACGCACGCGTTGACAAGATCAGGATAAAAGCGATGGCATGGAAGGATCCAAAGATGCCGATGCCGTGGTGGAAGACGTACCTGCTGTATGCTTTTCTGTTTGTCTATGTGAAGGTGATGAACCTGATGAGTTTATTTCAGAGGGTTGATGATTGGGATGCAAAAGCGGAGGTCGAGAAGTATTTGAGCAAGGGTGAGTAATGACGACTTGCTGCTTCATGATGGGCAGCATAGGAGACTGCAGTCTCCAATTGGCACTATATACGGTGTGTCCGAACTGCTTATTGGCCCTCCTTATATGTTGCTTCATATCTGTAAAAACGATTAGCTCAGCTCCGTTGACTCGCGTTCGTAATCACATACCTCTTTCCTCTGAAAGCCCAAACGCCCCAGTTGCCGCAGCTGATGTCCTGAGGATCAAGATCATTCAGGTCCCATCTCAAGCTACGGAACCTATTCTCGCCGGGTTCCATTAACAGATCGACTTCGCCCGCACACTTCTCCATCACCCACTTCCAATCTCGCTGCATATCCCAGTCGGTGTATCCTGTACATATTATCGGAACCTTTGTCGACAACAAGTGTGGCAAGGTCTCTTCCCATTCGTGCGCAGACGCTGGATGGCCGAGACCAGGATGGAAAAGCATGAAGCAATCGAAGTATGGATCGTAGGGATAGAACAGGCTTGCCTCGTGCAGCGTGTGAAAATAGTCAACGTACGTCGTGATCTTCATCTTGTCTGATATCCTGTCTTCGACGATTGCTCCAAAAGGATTTTCCGGTGTTCGTTCGGGCAATGGAAACTCAGCATCACGGTTCGCCATGGATTCTGGCCCAATGAAGATGAGGTTAAACGATGCTCGTGGGAAGAGATACGACAGCTGCATCCATACATCTCGTGGTAGAGAAGATTCTGCTCGGGCACCAAGTATGAAGATTCGCACAGGCGGACTCGACAATCGCAGGCCGGCGATATCCAGGCCTTGACCCATGCGCGGTGGGTGGAGGGTATATCTCAGCGCGCTCAAGCTCTTCAGACCCTCGACAGTCAACCTTCCGTCTTTTCTTATGCTGTAAGGACTCAGCTCGTTCAGTATGCTGCCAATCGTCACGGGGTAAGTCAGCAAGCGCGTCGCCTGCCGCATACTTCGGTCTTCGTTGATTGCTTCGAATTGTCTTGTGTACAGGAAGGTATCCCAATTCGTCATGTTCACCAAGATCTCCTCTAGCTGTGGACCGGGATATTCGAACTCGTGAAACCATCTTCCCGATCGTAAATCGTGATCATCCTCATTGATCACCTTCAGGGTGTCGCATACCTCAACGTGTTGCTCGTAATCCTCCATCCAGTGATCTTCAGAGCAATATAGAGGTATTCCACAGTCAGGGCATTCGAAATGCACGTGCGCAGGCGGTTGCTTTGAGACTTCCGTCTTCTTTCGAGCTTCGGAATCATAAGGAGATTGTGGTTCTCGTGTTGGGCTGTGCGCGGGATGTGGACAGTAGGCATTTTGTTTCATGAACATCGCTCTCTGCCGTATTTCTGGGATTGGAGAGGTGGTGAATGGGTGGAATAGGTTGTCCGGCCGTAGCAATAACGGTGGTCGATACTCGCCATAGTTGGAGACGCTGGGAGGATATCTCTGATGCTCGTAATCATCGTCCTGTCGAAGGGCTTGAGCTGCAGAAGAGGCTGATCTTACGACTTGCTTGGGCGACCATTTCTGCTGTATTTGTTGGCCGGGTAGCTGGTGCTGCGGAAGGGCTTTTTGCGTCTTCGTCGTTCCACTCGAGAAGTTTCGATTCAGGGACGAGGTGACAATCCTCCTGTTGCTTTGTCGAGTAGCTCCGGTCAACAGCCTAATGCACCGAAGGCACATATATGAGGACTCCATGGCCTTGACTCACAGTAGATGATCAACGCGGAAGAGTGCTCGAACATCCATCTATTCGTCACGACTGCGAGATTGACCATCCAAGATTACCGACGTTTTGCCGGCTCCGCGGCTCAACTTCTACGAATTTTTTTCCTTTTTGGAAGCAACTTCACTTCATTGACGACTACTCTCGAAAAGCATATCGAGTGCAATGGCAGCTACTCTGTGGCTCGATGCCATCTGTCAAGACGATCCCACAGATTATGCAATGCAAGTCATTGGATCATGATGCACGATTGACTGTTATAAGTCTCTTGCTACGTTTACCACGCAACGCTCACTTTCCAGCTGCTTGCTCTCTCCACAAGCTCTTCTTATGAAGTCATGGTCTTTTGAATTCACGTTATGTGGTTCGACTGATTGGAGCTGGTGGATTATCACACTTGTTGCAAGAAAGAAAGGACCTTCATAGTTCATCTTCACACCATTGATATCTCATGATGTCTACCCATGAGGTCGATGACTCCTTGCGTACCTACATATGCAATTTTAGTGATTCGCAGGCTTTTCAAATAGCCTATTCCAGTAACAAGAAATCCCCCCAGAGAAGAAGTACTCGCTCAAACGCTACAGAAAAAACAGATGGATTTAACACAAGGAAAACATGACTCATGAAAGATTGCCATTGGCAGAACCGAGCTGCTGAAGAAAGGCCGCCGCTTGCTCTGCCGAATACCCCAAGACAACAGGTCCGTTGAAAATGATTGTCGATTGCTGTTGACGATTGCTGGTCCGCGTTGATGCATGACTTCTTGATCGCCGACTGCTCCCCTCAGCCGGGGTTGTAGTGGGCAACACATCCGCTATGTCTTTCACTTCTGATTTGGGTCTCGTAGAAGGAGACTTGGGGGAAGAATCTTGGTTAGAAGGCACCCTGCTACCGGCTGCTTGGCGATCCACTGGCACTGAAATGCCCCAAGGTCTGGTAGGAGACTCCCCAACTCGGATAACTCGTAGAGGCTTATCAAAGTGTGAAAGCCTTTGCTCATCTGCAACTTCTGCTCCTTCTTCGTTTGTCTGATTGCCCACATGATTGGCCCAATTCTCAACAGCCGCACCTGACCCTTCGTCTGCGGATTGGGGGCGTTCTTGTTCCTCGCTCCGGAGATATTGCTTGTGCTTGTTTCCAAGACCTTGAATCATGCTAACGATGTTCCCGTACTTTGCATCAAGCTGCCGTATGCTAGATTCATTCTGACCGAATCGCTTAACACAGACTTCATGACTTCTCGGAATCTCATGTTTGTGGTTTTCAAAGTATTGCGCGATCTCTTCCGGAGAATGCTGGTCCAAGAATCGGATGGGACACTTGCCACAGGCCCTTGCTTCGTCCAACGACTGCGCAGAAAGACTATCCTGGTGGAACTCAGCAGCAATGGGATCTCGCTGACTGGCAGCATCGACTGGGCCATTCTTGGACATCTTGGCATAAGGACATTCCAGACTACTTGGCTTCCCTGTTGTCGTAAAGTCTTTCTCCATTTCCTCGGCGACCGGTGTCAGGCTGTGAGCAACAGGGCATTTTTGTGCAGGCGCATGAGACATGCTTGGTTTCAGTTTTGCAATGGCTTCTCTTGCTTTTTTTACTCCTTGCAAAACCTCCAGTTGCAGGTCTTGTTCAGCAACGGGTGTGAAAGAGATTTGTTTGACGATCTCATCCTGCCACGAAGAGAAGGCACCATCAGATGGGCTGTCGGAGGAGTTGGAGTTGAACTAGGCTCAAGTCAGCGAGTCAAAGCCTTGCATATCGGGGAAAAGCACGGATTGGTTTGCGTTGTCAGACAAAATGTGAAATGCTTCAAAGCCACAAAAGCAGCTCAGTTCTAGAGCTAATGGTTGTAACATCATGGTATGCCGACTGGACTAGTCATATTGCTCACCTTTTCGATAGCACGGGCCAACTGCTGCCTTAGCTCGACCTCTGATTTGCGCTGCTCTTCGAGACGTTTTAGGAGAATATCAAACCCCGAAGAGATGTCGTTGTAAATGGATTGTAACGCCTCTAGTGAGGACATTGATGACCGCCAAGTTACGCAGGGTCTGTTCAAAGTGGCTGAGTAGGCGCAATTACTGACAAATGGTATTCAGCGAATATCAAAACAGCACAAGGCAATACACCCGTCGATGAAAATGCTGTCGAGATTATCGAGGCAACGATTCAGCAGCCAGCAGCACAGGGTACTCGTGTTCAACGTTTGGAAGGAACTTGAAACCCAACGGTCGAGGGCACATGCAAAATGGGATAGGCGAGATCGCAGGCGGAAATGCTGGATATTTTGCCCTATGCATGCCGCTAAAGATGGTAGCGCAAACTCACCCTGCAGCTGCGGTGCGCTTTTCCTCTTTTGCAACTGCTATCTGAGCCGAGGCTTGCCATCGGCCGGGCGTCCACAACTGAGTTTCGCGACTTTTAAAGAACGGCATACTTTCTGCAGATGTGTTCAGCTAGCAAACTCTGGCTCTTATCTTCAAATCTGTTCCTTCTGACTGTCCAGAAGCAGCACATAGTGCACAAGTCGTAATTCTTTAAACGCACTGCCGTTCCAGCAGTCAGTTCACCGTTCCTGAGCGCAACGACCCACCACTTCAGCGTGAACAGCAACCATGAGAGCAGTGAAAGTGAGCCAGTATGTCAAAGGTCCGCAGGAGTTGACGGTCACAACTGAGCCAACCCCAAACCCGCATCCAAACAAATACCTCATCAGAATCCATGCAGCAGGTACGAACTTCTTTGACCTGCTTCAAATACAAGGCAAATACCAGCATCAGCCTCCACTACCATGGATATCAGGCGCCGAGTTTGCTGGTATCGTAATTGCAACGCCAACAGATCAAACTCAGACTGGCTCTACTGTCGCAAGCAGCTTTGACGGAACAATAAGCACACAAACAGGACACAAGTTCAAGGTTGGAGATCGAGTGTTTGGCTCATCTCAAGGAGCATATGCTACGCACATTCTGGCGCCCGAATCATCGTTGCTACCTATCCCAGAAGGATGGAGCTTTGAAGATGCGGCCGGTTTGTACGTGACTATGCCAACTGCCTACGGCGGCTTAATCGTGAGAGGACAGACACAACCCGGCGAGTGGGTATTGATCCATGCTGGCGCTGGAGGTGTTGGTCTATCCGCCGTCATGGTTGCGAAAGCTATCGGAGCTACTGTGATTGCTACAGCTGGCTCGGAGAGGAAAAGGCAAATTTGTCTTGATTATGGTGCGGACTATGTTGTGGATTACCGAGATCCTAAGTGGCCGCAGAGGGTGATTGGATTGTGTGAGCAACATCGGACTGGCAATGGCAAGGCTGGCGTCGATGTTGTTTATGATCCAGTTGGTAAGTTGTACCATGGTTTTGATGTTTAGTACGATAACTAACACATTCCAGGCATGATAGACCCATCAATTAAATGCATTGCATGGAATGGTCGGCTAGTGGTCATTGGTTTTGCAGGTGGAAATATTGAAAAGCTTGCCTTGAACAGGGTATTGCTGAAGAACATCAGTATTGTAGGTCTGCACTGGGGTCGGTATGCCGTTATGGAGTCTGAAACAGTTGGTTCTACATGGAAGGGGATATTTGAGATGATAAATAAGGGTCAAATCAGGGGCATAACGTTCACAGACAAGAAGTATGTAGGACTGGAGAGCCTACCTCAGGCGCTCATCGCGCTAGGCGGACGGGATACCTGGGGCAAAGTCGCCATAACGATACCCGAAGGTGAGGAACAAGCTCGTAGCAAGTTGTGATGGCCATTTTCAATGGCATTGGAGTCAAAGCTGACCGGCTGTTCCTCATATTCGGTATTTTTGGAGCAGAATAAATTCATGGATCTACCCAGCCCCACTTTGACTTGTATCTGCTTCTCCGACCACAAAACAACGATCTTCATCCAAGCTACCGTACAAACGTGACTCACATTTTACTTTCGTATTGATGTCGAGAAGCATTTCTAAAATTTGGATAATAACTGCTACAAGATCCCCGTGTTCTCGAGCCATCATTCGAGTTCCGATCTTTCCACAACTGCCACGACCTTTCTCCGCATCAGCTTTCAAAATGTCCGGCCTCGAGACAGTCTCAACCAAGAGCGGACCACCTCGTAAGCCATACTAATTCTACATCCACTCATTAACAGCGTCAAATCATGACACAGAACTCGAGCGGTGCTCATGTATTCAGTGTCGGTTGCAGCCAAAACACTGACATTTTGTCCTGTGAACAGCAGCTGCACCATACTCTCAAGCCATCAAAGCCAACAACCAAATCTGGGTCAGCGGCCAAATTCCCGCCGATGAAAACGGGAAACTCGTCGAGGGCTCAATCACGGACAAGACGGCTCAGTGCTGTAAAAATGTAAAGGCAATTGTCGAGGCGGCAGGGAGTGAGATGGGAAAGGTTGTTAGGGTTGGGGTGAGTATTCTCCCTTCATGGCCTGCGAGGTGCAGCGGCCTTGGATCACGGTGCGGGTGCTATATCACCGATAGCATGAGGCTACGCATCCTGATGGCTGGTGTGGAGAGGACATATGCTGACACAATGGGATTCTAGGTGTTTTTGACTAGCATGGATAATTTCAAGGAGATGAACGAGGAATATGCCAAGTGGTTTACGCACAAGCCGGCCAGGAGTTGTGTTGCTGTGGCTCAGTTGCCACTTGGGGTTCCGGTTGAAATTGAGGCCATTGCCATTCAGTGATTGTAAGTTAGCCGCTCAAAGGCCATGCTGAAGCTCCAGATTCCGTAAAAGAGATTCAATGCACATCTTTAGGTCGATCTGTATCATGCTCGTATACAAAGCTGTACATAGTAAAATCAATTGCGCCTGCCTTTTCCATTTGGCCATTGTGTGATCTATAGCTTGACACCCTTGAAGTCGTCGCCATCTTTGTAAGCCTACAGTATGTTAGCCATCAGTCACCATTGCTTGTGTCACTTGACTCACCCTCAAAGCACCAGAGCCACCCAACTCTGCCTCGAGACCGCCCTCATATGTTTTCGGTGCACTCGGTTTATCTGGGTATGTTGCATAGACTGCAAAACTGAGAGCACCCACACAGCTCAGGAAAAAAGCCCACATGATCGTGCCCTGTCGGCCACTCATGACGGTGTACTCCTCCAACGAAAATATGCCGAGAATGTCCTCATCTTCGTGTACAGGTTCGCCAAAATTTCGTCTCTCTTGCTTGTCAGTCCAATCACCATATGGATCTCGAAATTGCCGCTTGATTGCTGGAGGGTTGATATAACCGCCGTTCTGCGCCAATTAGCCCTGTAATCATCTTCTGGCACTCTTCCTTGCCATACCATGCTCGGATCGTCAACATCAGCATTGTCGGTTGCTCTCACATTTCGCGTCGTTGAAAATGGAGCTCGGAGTGGTTGTCGCACAGCAAGTGCAGGCCTCGAAAGCCTCGAGGCTTGTCGGATGACTTGTCGAGACAGCATGATCAAGCTATCCCGACGCTGTCATGCAATCGAGGAGATATCTTGTACGGGTTGACAGATTGTGCAGGAGTTTGAGGGATAGTGCTTGACGTGAGGTCTACGAACTCAAGGAACCATTTAAGCTATGATTGGCTGTGGAGGATGGAATTGTGGGGAGCAATTGCCCTTTCGTTTTACGTTTGGCTGCGCCTGAAGAGCATTGGCGGGTTGGATGTTGGAGGCTGCACAGGCGAGAGGCTGCCCATCCTGCGCTCCCTTCTTCTTTTCCACCTCACTGATGACTGCTAATTTCAAACCCACGCCAACAACGCAGATCTATCGTGTTGAACCTCAGACTTCGCAGAGGCACCATACCAACAACTACGAATATTCTGCAATCATTTTGAATGAATAAAGCTCCGTATAGACGTGGCATGAAAGTCGCATAAGTCGAAAATCGAGGAAATAATTTTCTGCAATGACCGGCATCACGGTCGCGACGCCCAATGACCGACCCTGCCACTTTGGCTGCATCCCACATCAACGGAGACCATGAACTTGAATCCTCAACGAACGGCATCGAAGTCAAACAAGAACCGCCACAGGATGAAGCCAGACCAGACAACGCGTTGTCACAGCCCCTCACGGAGATTACAAATGGAATTTCTGACGAGCACCCTGATGCGCCGCCAGCCAAGCGACGCAGACTGGTAGATGGAGAGAAGATTCACAAAGCATCCCCACGCGCCGTATCGCCGCCATGGAAGACTGTACAGGCAGATGGCCCCACTACGTTCCTTGAGAATGGGAAACGAAGGTCGGGTAGAACCAATGCGGTGCCTTTAGAGTTGCTGCCACAGTCGAAGACAAGACAAACACGTGCTGCTCTCGACAAGGCGACCGAGAAACATAAGAAGCCGGTATACAATGAGACGAAAAGACTCAAAGTCGAGCCTCCAAGGCATGCGAAGACTCCATCAATAGACCAGACTACGAGGAAGGCATCTAGGCGGCCATCCAAGACTGCTAACAGTTCTCCTGTGGTCAAGAAGGAGGCCAATGACAGGAAAGCGAACACAACTCCTCGTGTGAAAGAGCAAGTCTCACCGAAACGCAGATCAGGGCGATTCCCTACCAAGTCGAAGAAAGAGGCTGCCCACCATGGGCACGACATGGAAGGAGAAGAGCAGGAGAGCGATTCTTCGGAGGTATCGTCGCGTCCTCCTACCCCGCCTCTTCTCCTTAAGAAGGTCTCGTTCCGAGTTCGCATGCCCAAGCCCACCGTCATGACTCCAGCGAACATTCCCTTGCCGCGAAAATATGCCACTTTCGAAGAGTTCATCGAGCAGGATCAGACAGAAGATCCCAGTGTCCGACCACCATTGACACCAGCGCAGATACGCAAAGAAGCTGCAAGCAGATTGCGAGTACAGAGAGCTGTTTTGCCCGGACAATCGGCTGATAGCAGTATCCTGACGAAGCCCTTCGAGCCGCGTCGAGAGTACGCACACCACGACCATCTGCTAGCGCATATCGATTACTTCAGGACTCTGCTACGGAAAGAGAGAAAGGATCATCTGCGCAACGCAGAAATTCTCGCTCATGAAGCCAAGAAGTATGTTGAGGAAAAGCAGAAGAAGGGTCGAGTCAAGACAACCGAAGAGCTCGCACTGGAGCAAAGGAGTATGTGGCTCGGAAGGTTCAAGACTGTGGTCAAAGACGTTGGTAAGCTGTGGCAAGCTGTCGAAGCTGAGGTCAACGCTGCAAGACTGCGTCTGTATGAGCAGGAGCAGCAAGAGAAGATTAAAGGCCACCTCAATAGAGTACTTGACCGCACGGATGCTATGCTCAAGCGTCAAGACACAGAAACATCTGATTCTGAACTTGACGAAACTGATCCCGATGAGTCAGAAGATCGTAGTGATAGTGAAGAGAGTGAAGACAGCGAGCAGATGTCTGCTTCTGGCTCTGAGTCGGATGTGTCTGAAGAGGTCGAAGACCCTGATGCTACAATGACTTTGGAAGAACTGAAGGTTAAGTACAATGACATACCTGCAGTGACACCAGCTTCCACAGGCCATGACTCTGACAACGATGCAATCAACGATGCAATCAACGACGAGGAAGAAGATTCCGATCCTGAAACAGTCATGGACAGCGAGTTCGATACAGACGAGGACAGTGATGACTCTGGCGAGGCTGATGACGAGGATGATAGCAATGATGATCAAGGAGGTGGTTTGCTGTCTTTGTTTTCAAAAAAAGAAATTGAAGAAATGGCACCCATCACCGACGAAATTGACGGAAAATTGGAGGATGATGTGAAACCACCGGACGAAGCACTTCCGGGACTAGCAGAAATTCAGCCTGTAGACGAGATGGAGGTCGAAGATGACAAGGCCGACACAAGGAGTCCACTAATCGAAGAGATACCTATTGCAATGGAAACAGACGAACAGGAACCTGTCTCAGTGGAGAATCAGAACCCAAATACAACATCGTCAGAGCAGGGTATAAAAGAAGCAGATACTAGTCATGATGGTAGCGCCCATACATCACCCCAGACCTCAGCCACGAAAGTGACAGAAGAAGAATCAGTCTCCTCGTTGGACCAGCGGCATGACAGTCATCAACCTCACACACCGGCAGATTCGAAGTCCTCAATGACGCCTATACCGCCCTTACTCCGAGGCACGCTTCGAGAGTACCAGCATGAGGGTCTTGACTGGCTTGCAAATCTTTACGCCGGCGGTCGTAGCGGCATATTGGCAGATGAAATGGGTCTAGGAAAGACGATTCAAAGTATAGCTCTTCTGGCACATTTGGCGACAACGTACGAGGTCTGGGGTCCGCACTTGATTGTGGTACCGACCAGTGTCATGCTTAACTGGGAAATGGAGTTCAAGAAATTTTTACCTGGCTTCAAGATTTTAACCTACTATGGCAGTCAGGAGGAACGGAAGCAAAAGAGACGCGGTTGGATGGCGGATGATAGCTTCAACGTTTGCATCACTTCCTACCAGCTTGTCCTCCAGGATGCGAACTCTTTCAAGAGGCGTAAGTGGCACTACATGATTCTGGATGAAGCGCACAACATCAAGAATTTCCGCTCTGAGAGATGGCAGACTATGATGACCTTTAACACTCGAGCTCGCCTACTGCTGACTGGTACGCCACTACAGAACAATCTGACAGAGCTGTGGTCGCTCCTTTTCTTTCTACACTACGGTCAAGAGAATGAAGGAGAAGACGATGCATTTGCTGGTCTGCGAGAATGGTCTGAGTGGTTTAAACGTCCTGTTGAGTCAATACTTGAACATGGCAAACAAGTCCTCGACCAGGAAGATCAAGCGCAAGTTGCGAAGCTGCACAAGGTCATCCGTCCGTTCTTGCTGAGACGATTGAAAGCCGACGTTGAGAAGCAAATGCCTCTGAAGTACGAGCATGTAGAGATGTGTCGACTGTCGAAGCGTCAAAGGCAACTGTATGATGGTTTTATGTCTCGAGCTCAGACGCGAGAAACCCTTGCTTCAGGCAACTACCTGTCCATCATTAATGCTCTGATGCAACTGCGGAAAGTCTGCAATCACCCCGACCTGTTTGAAACAAGACCGATTAACACTTCCTTCGCCATGCCGCGATCGGTAGCTGCTGAATTCGAGATCTCTGATCTGCTTGTCCGTCGACAACTCCTTAGCCAAGACCCTATGAGCGAGGTTGATCTAGATTTCCTGCAGCTTGTGCCTATCTCCAGAGAAGATATGTCATGGGTGCAGTGGAGAGAGTCTTCGACTTACAATGCCTATCAGCCATTCAAGGACGTAAGACATCGTCAATGGTTGCGTGTACAGGGTCGAAGTCGAATCTTTGCGACGGCTGACCGTGGTGAAGTAATTTTATCTTTGGAAAATGTGGCACGGCAAGCACGACTGCAGAGCATTGATAGGACCATGTACTATGAAGCGTACAAGCATCATCAACACCCTGTCTACGGCGCCGGCCTGCTCGATAAGCTTGATTTCAATCTTAAACACAAGCAACTTTCACGATGTGCGTTGCAGCAGACGGACACGCGATACTGGGACAAGACATCAGTGTTCAATGCGTTTCATCTTGTTCAGTCACTCGAAACCCGATCGCGAATCATGGATCCTTTCGTTGAGCAATACGCCTGTTGTACTCCTGCAGTGGTTGCCATAGATCTGCCAGTAACTGTCATCGGTGAAACACGAACTGATACTGTCCGCCAGCACCAAGCTCTTCAACGTTATGATCCATTCCACCATGCACGTATGAAGCTATCAATTGCCTTCCCAGACAAACGGCTTTTACAGTACGATTGTGGCAAGCTCCAGCGGCTGGACAAACTTTTGCGACAACTTCAAGCAGGTGGGCATCGAGCCCTCATCTTCACACAAATGACAAAAGTCCTCGATATTCTCGAACAGTTTCTCAACATTCATGGCCACCGTTATCTCCGCCTCGATGGCGCAACTAAGATCGAACAGCGACAAATCCTCACTGACCGCTTCAATAACGACACCCGCATTCTTTGCTTCATCCTCTCCTCTCGATCAGGTGGTCTCGGCATCAATCTAACCGGCGCAGATACCGTCATCTTCTACGATCTTGACTGGAATCCAGCTATGGACAAGCAATGCACAGATCGAGCACATCGTATTGGGCAGACAAGAGATGTCCACATATACCGCTTCGTGTCTGAACATACTATCGAGTCCAACATTCTTCGCAAAGCCAGCCAGAAGCAATTGCTTGACGATGTGGTTATTCAAAACGGTGACTTTACGACCGACTACCTCAATAAGCTCAGTTACAGAGATATGCTAGATGATGCCAATGCCGACGATGAAAATCTAGCTGGTGCGGCCATAGACCGAGTGCTAGGCGGCAATATAAATGACAATAACAAGGGCACCGTGACAGCATTTGAGCAAGCGGAAGACAAAGAAGACATCGCTGCCGCTCGTGTCGCCGCCAAAGAGGTCCAACACGCCGATGACGGAGACTTTGACGACCAGCCTGCAAGCAAGAACGCAACAACGACTCCATCGAAGCAGAATGCGTTGGACCCGTATAGCGCCACAAGCACAGCGATTGAGGAAGTTATTGAGGATGGAAGTAGTGTGAGTCATATTGATGATTATTTGTTGAGACTGCAGAAGTATTTGCTTAAGGATGTGCCGATTGCGCTGGCTGCGAGGGATAGGAATAAGAGGGCAAGGAATAGGAAGAAGGGCGGAGATTCGAGGAGACGATAACTTCGTCTACCTGCTGATATTGGCTATGGAAAGCATTGGTGCGCACTTCAGAGATGAGCATGTGTTAGTAGTTTTGTATACTATTAGAAGGTATCATTGACGATACACCCGAAGTCATGACTCTGGGCTGCATTGCCACGTCTGAGTCCATTTGATTCCAAATGGGATAGAGACCACTCGACAATCACGACTGATCATGAACTCGAACACTCCCACGAATACTCGCTGCCCATCGATATCTGTAAATGCTCCTCATTCCGATAATGTCCCAATGCTGGTGGTTTCAGCAATTCGATAACGATAACCACTACCTCCTCGCACTTGCCCTAGAATCCACCTATCCGTCTCTCTCGACAACATGACGTGCTTTACATGTGCTTGTCAGACAAGCGTCCATACATTGATCAGACAGGACGTGGGAACTGAGACAATACCCCCCTGCGCGACCACAAGGTTCCCGATGCTTTCGTGGCTTTGAGATTCAATTTCTGCAAACGAACAGAGATTGAGAGACTGTCTGCCCATGAAACGGCCGCTCAGACGCAGTGCGGAAGTATTCATGCTGGATATGAGACCAGTACCTAGTTGGTTGACGAGCCAAGTGAATGGTGGCGCGCTCTCGACCGAACCAGTCCTGGGCGAGGCTGCCAGCTCTGGTCCCACCACGACGCCTCCCAGAATCTAGCTGTCAACGGCCTCGTGTCGCGAGAACATCGGTCTGGCACTATCGTCAAACATGAAACCAGGACGATGGTTTGACGAAAGATCTGTACAGATGCTGTGGAACAAAGGTTGATTACGATACGCCATTCATCATGTTTGGAATGGGGCGGCCACGTTTTCCAGGGGCAAATCTGTGCAAGGTTTGAGCACTGCAACTTCGGTTTCGGCCTGTCGTTGTGGTAGCGCAACCCTTCAAGTTAATTAAACGACCAAGAGCAGATAGTGAGCTAGGGTCTGCGGACGCCACGATCTAACTCCGGCACGAGCTAGTACACAGTACGAGGATGATTGTAGTGTCGTAGCCCACACAATATGGAATGAGCAACAGAGGGGGGAGCGCACTTCTCCGGACCATTGTGGAATTCTGGTCTGATTCAAGATTCTTGATAACACTCTCCAGTCAAATTCATGTTCTGAAATGGCTTTAAGGCCTTGAGGCCGGATAGAGCTTGCGGACAACCTTTAAAAAAATGTCTTCCGCCTGTTGTCTATTTGGAAATCTTCGATTTGGTAACCAATCTCTGAAGCCTGCCTGTCGTCCTGCGTTAGTGGGGTATCAAAAGTTCCATCAATCACCGCCTTCCATCAAAATCTCGAGCGGAACAAGTTCTTCCGTATTGCACTCGCTACCGTAAGAACCTTCCTGCAGACCAACCCAGAGAAGCCACAAGAGAAGCGAATACCAGAAATGAACAACAATCACGCCGGCATGGGGCTGGTGGGCGCAGTGACCATCTCCCTCTCTTCCTTTTTCTCTTTGAAGTAATCCTGTTGTTGTCCTGGGGGTGTATCTTTATACCTGTCCCTTGTTATACTGATTCCGCCCAGACTATTGTTCCTTGCATGATACAAACTTCTATCCCTTTCCGAAGTCGCTGTATGACCGAGTAGTCCACTTCGTATACTCGCCCCATCGCCAGTTGGTTTATTGCTTATGTAGCTGTTACGCTCGCTCGTGAGCGCTGGGGCCGTCACACCGCTGGCGGAAATCAGACTTGCACGCTCGACATTCATGGCTGATGCGGAACGGGGGTAATGGACTAACGCTGTGTCCCGCAGAGATGCGTTGTCTCTGTCGCCAGTAGGGGTACTGTTTGTATCGCGGGGATGCACGGCGGAGAGCACAGAAAGCGGAAGGGACTCGCGTGAACCGCCGAACATTGAGGCTGGTGCGAGGGCGCGAATCGAGGCATTCGTGTCGAGACTATTCCGGCGCCGACGTTTCGAAGATGATGCAAGCGTGAGGATGGAAGCATCGTCGGTCAAAACGTTGTTTGCTGTTGCAATGTGGTAGGTTGCCGGGTGGCTGTGAGGTGCTAAGTGAGCTGGGACTGCGCTGGCTGGTTGTGTTGAGCTGTAGACTGCGTTTGCAGGTACCTGGTTTTGGTTCGTTGGTACTGCGGTAACGGGCGTGGTAGATTGCATAGTGGTGAGAGTCGTAGTCATGCTGCGCACCGACGGCGCAGGCGAGGAGAATGTGCTATCCCTGTCTCCTTCTGTGCGAGCAACAGTATTGCTTGTGCCTGCGCCAGATCTGCCGGCGTCGGAATGGGTTGTTTCGGCTGTTGTTGCGAGGGTTGGTGCGCGGGACTTTGGTGGTAGCCCATTAACGGAGGAGAGGTCTTGAGAAAGGGTTGTTGAGACGCGGGGGTCGGAGTAGGAGGAATTTCGACTGTGGGAGGAGAAGCGGGCGGACGGAGAGTGACCGTTTATGGTGTTATCGGAGTGTTCGCGGGCTGGTGGGTAGGAATTGTCCTTGACCGCTCCTGGCTTCTTCCCACGTAGGCTGCCTATGCTGTTGGAATGGCGCGAGGTTGAGTTTTCACTGTGGATGTTCTTGAGGTTTGCAAGTCTTTTCATCCAGTTTGCGAATGGTCTTCTGCGAGCATGTCTGTCTGCTTGTAGTGTTAGTAAGGGTCGGACAAGTGCAAGCTGTTCACGTACCGTGAGCACGCGCTGGGCCTTCGGTGGAAGTCATGGTGTCACACAAAATTATGAGGATTCCTGAGGAGCTTCAGTCGTCCTCGTGAGCGCAATCGTCACTTTTCAGGCTGCTGGCGTAGGAACAAAAGATGTAACTGCAAGGCGTGAACAAACCCTGGGTAGGAGCTACGATCCGGCTGAGCGTGCTTGACGACGAAATGAGAGTTAATAGAACTTAGTGTTGGTCGTTAACGAATTGAACCGCAAAGTTGACAACAGAACAAGTAAAGAAGTAGAAGCGAAATCAGGGTGTCTCAAGTCTTGTGTTCCTTCAACTTGGACTGTCAGTTGGCACCTTGTGCTGAGCACGTGTCAGACAGGGGCGATGATGCATACTGCCAAGCCTTACCATACGGCAAGTGCCTTCCCCATACTTCCACTGGAACTCGGAGGCTTATCGATAACCCCCATGGCCGGCGTGGGTGGTCTACATATTTGAGTGTCTGTGCCACTATAACATTATAACCGGAACAAATTGCAGTGAGGAGTTTCAGAAGCAGGCACCACCAGGAACACTCTCCAACGCTTGAGCTTGCAACTCTTAAAGCTTGCAGCGCCCTCAATGCTCCAAACCCCTTTTCCATCAAACAACCATATCCAAATCATAAGAAGAAACACGGAATTTTCCTCCTTCATTTGTCCTGGTTGCTGGGAGGTTTGTGCAAGATAATGCTGGTGAAGGAAGAAGTATATTGGACGTTGATACTGCTACTCTAACCATTGTCCACTCGAGGATTGTAATCCACCGCAAGCCGGTAGTGCATGACCCTGAGGAATCAGCCAAGCATTCTAATGGCACCGAAAACGACCACAAGGATCGACAAAAACAGTGCTTGTGACATCGAATGCGACTTCCCCGTAAACACTGACTCAAGCTCAGGTTGCAGGATTTGGAAGAACACGTTGAAGAACTGCATACCACAACGTCGTTCGTGAGAGTCTTGGCTCGTAGTCTTGCATAGGAAGCTTCCATTGATATGGGAGGGCTGACTTCTGAAACATCCTACCGGGATACCTTAAATGCGCGCTATGTATCCTTAACAACAGCCGCTTACATAAAATCATCCTCGTAGAAGTCAGCGTCCAGCTCCTGGTTGCTGACCATGTTCTCCTCGCGCATCATATCGTCATAGGCGTGATCCTTCTGCCATTTTTTGTTCTCTCGGTCCAGCTTCTCCTCTCTATCCTTCGCTTTCTGTTCCTGTTGCTTGATACGTTCGACTTTGCGTTTCTCCTTTAGCTCTTCCTCCTTCTCAGCTCGAAGATCCGGGAATTTCTCGACCTTCGTTTTGTTCAGTCGGTTGACGATTGTGTTGTGTCGTACTGCGACATGAATCTTCTTCACCATTTTCTGGTCATGGAAGGATACTTGTCCAGTTGCCATTGAAGCATCCTTTTTCAGGTTCGACCATGGTGTGTATATGACGGTGACGTTGTCTTTCTTGTTGCCTGAAGTGAACAGCGATGGGCATTGTCGTGAACAGTCACGCATGTAAGGTCTTACCTTCTATCGAGTTGGCCTTGGTCAACTGTGCACAATCCTCGAGCAGCTCTTTCGGTACCGTAGTCCACGAGTCACCTTGCTTCATACGGAGGTAGACATGAGCGCTTGAGAGGTTGTCAACGTGAAACTGTTCTTGGTTAGATGGGCTTTAGGGTTCTTGGTAGCGAATGCCGTACCCTTGTGGTACCGTGTCAGACTCGAAACATGATTCAAAGATTTATTGGGTTAAGCCTACCACACATCCTCGTCCCACCCGAATTTTATGAGATCCTCGTCTTTGAAGTCAGATCAGCCTCCCCACGTTCTTCCTACACCCTACTTACTTTCAACCTTGTCTTTGCCAACGTAGATGAAAGCGGGCGGGTCTACAACGGTAGACTTGAAATAGTATACCATCTTCGCTATCGAAATGTGCTCGATATTATTTACTGAATGTTTTGATTCCTCTGCGCTAGTTTCGGCAAGATTAGATCTGGACGAAGAAACTCTGCAGTTGAAGAGCATCACGCGCACTTACTGAGTAGGAGATCCTCTGCGCGGACAACTTTTGACATTTAGCGTGGCTAGCCAATTAGAGACTAGTATTAAGCACTAATCAAGCACTAGTAAAGTCCTTATCTTTGACTCAATATAGTGTACTGTGTATAAGAGATAAAATAATATAAGTAGTACCGTTCGAACCGTCTTAATTAGCTTTATTACTATAGCTAATAGCTTCTAATAATATAATTCTACTTAGGTAGTAGATTGTATAAGTAATAAATATTAATAAAGGCTTTAATTACTTTATTTAATAAGTAATAATATATTTTAATATACTAACTTAAAATAACGAAACTAGTAGCTATAAATAAGCCTTTAAATTAGTTTTATATCTTTTTAATATAGCTTAATATTAAAATAAGTTTCTTAATAATATATTAGCTTTATATCTTAATTCTAAGCGTAAATAAAATAATATAATAAAAGTAACCTTATAGAACAGTATTTTAATAATAGATATTTATATTTATAACTTAAAAATACTAAAATACTTAACTATTACTTATAAAAAATAGTGCTTACTTTTCTTAAAAAAAGATAAAAATTAAGATTTTTTAGTAGTATTACTTAATTTACTGTTTATTTACTCTACTTATATATATATTACTAATGTCTCTAGATAGAGCTAGTTAAGACGGTTCGAATAATACTATATATATAATTCTACCTCCCTTGTATAGTAAGTTATTAAGGGTTTAAATTGAGTACCTTATTAGTGCTTAATTAGTGCTTAATGCTAGTCTCTAATTGGCTAGCCACGCTCAATGTCAAAAGTTGTCCGCGCAGAGGATGGTCCAGCAGAAACGCCAAGCCACTAGAGTACTAACTAATCGGTTGGCCCGAGAGCTCGGCCAAGCTGTGTGGAATATTCTGTTAAGTATTGTGTTGGATGAAAGGACGGGTGTAATACCCTCACCACTTGCAGAGAAGATCCAAAGGACTGCATTTGCAACTCTAAGATGTTTCGAACAGCGATCAGGACCATTTTAAGAGTCAAGTGGTAGATTAAGCCCTCTAACAATAAGGATGAATGTTCCCAAAATTTGAAACGCGAATCTCATTCACTACCAACTTTCCGAATCGAGGCAGAGGCCTCGATTATGCAACATTGTTGAGGTGTCAGTCGTAGCAGTTGGTTTGGTTGGGTGGCATTCTCAGATATCGAGAATCTCGTACTCGAATGAGCTGTCTCATTGTATCTCGTGAGCTGAAGCCGTGCAACGAGCCTTGCCCTGAGATTAATCCCACTATTTCTAGTTGCATTGTTCTGACCAACCGATCGAGGGACTTGGGTACGGATGCAAGAGACAACACGAGCCGTTAGTCTGATGCATACTGTCCTGAAATCAGGGATCGGGATCACCGAGCGCGACAGATACGCTGGGCGGTTCTTGGATCGAATTTGCAAAAGATGGCATCCTCAACCTCATCGAAAAGAGATACTTTGTTGTTGCATGCTCATCAGACAGTCTGGTCCTGGTGATAGAAAAGCAACAACCAGGCGAACGACCGAGCGCTAGTCTAGTGCAACCTTCCCGAGGTTTTCTCGGACGGGCGCAAGGACAGCAGAGCACGTAATCCTCCTGCCAGACCAGACGTGCTGTGGGCTGCAGCTCGGCAAGCACAACCGACGCGTACTCCCCAGTCCATGGAGTTTCATCTATTCGATATATTCTACAGTACCACGTGTTTTGGTAAGGGTTCGTGCTGGTTGAAAACGTTTTATTTTCCCATGTACTACGCTTGACGGAATATATGCTCAAGCAGTGTACGTACCCACTGCAGCTTCTTGCGACTACAAAAATATCAGGTTCTTCCGTTTTGTATGCACTATCTTGTATAAAAACAGTGAATGAAACTATGTTTGGTCATGGTTCTATTGGTGCTGTGCTAGCACAATACAAAACTGATGAGGGGTGAAAACCTAAAGTGTGCTCATCGTCCATCGGATATTCACCCCACGTCGAGGTTTGTGGTCACTGAACTAATCACCAATTTCAAACCTTTCAACGAACATCTTACACAAAACGATGCAACGCATATGATATTGTCGTTATTTGATTCATTTTGTCAATGCGAACAATGTGACACAAATATCTCTATGTGCGCGTGAGGACCGACGACTTGACAGGCACGCGAGATCGCCGATGATAGGCGCCTCAAACACGCTATGATGGATGAGTAACCGATAAACTGGGGAGTGCGCCTCTTCTGGATGGTGATCAGTGAAGTTGCTGGTCGAGAGCGAATAACCTACTGCATATACCCCAAGCGCAATGCAAAATGTGGCAAACTATGGTCTCCATGGGTTTTGTATCATTGACAAGTTCGGTATACATTGATCAGGAAGGTAATGGCGAGGAGGGAAAGATGTACAACACCACCTTGCGTATTGGGGCAGAGATGAAGCGAAGTCAAGCAATGTTCTGGTCAAGTTGTGGGCAGCGCGAAATGCGATCAAATCAGAAAATTTTAGTGTTCTCTGCTCGCATGAGGTGAGCAGAATTAAACGCTTGTAGCGTGCTCGCTTATGCTCGTGGTCGCAGGCTACCGCCTCATACGAGATGAACCGAAACCTTAGCTGACTTCAGACACGTTTTCGAGAGGGTGATACCGTATTTAGCCTACGAGCCGACAGCCGAGACCGAAACATTAAGGCTTGGCAATACACGCTGGGCTATTCAACAGTGAGCATCGATGCGAAAGAGGCAGCCAACCATGGCTGCCGTAATACTGAGAGGAGTATTGCTCGAAAAGACATCTTGGTGGTATTAATGAGTTTGGTAGCACTGATCGACTTTGCATCGCTATCTCTGCAACGCGACATAAAGTACAGTGAGTAGACACGAACAACAACGGGAGCAAACGAGCGATCATGGTGCCAAGAACGTACACATACCAGATGTTGAGATGATCTTCAGAAATGTGGACGCTGACCTGTGAAAGCGCGGTCCTTTCGGTTTTGCCTCCTGAGTTGTCTGACTTTACAGGACCTGAATGCTCCAGTGGTCGAATGCGTTTTGACGATGCACCGCCGTGGCGATGTTATTATCTCATATGTTCTCGATCACGCACCAACCTAACAACAACTCACTCCTCAGATCATCTTTATGGTGTTGGCACTCGCTCATTCTCAGTTTGATAAGCACAAGGTGCTCTTTTTGCATTGTCCGGTTCCGGCACTGGACATGAAGTATATGCAGTAGTGGCTCTACAGAGAGGAGTCATCTGCAGCATGAAAGCATAGAACAGAATTGTTTCTTCCGTCACTTCGCATTAGAAACCAGGATACTGGTGTTGTTAAACTTTGCCGACTGTTACTTGATCAGTTGGCGCAACATGGTCAAACACGGAAGAAAGTGGGCCAGCAACTTCCTTTGCCGGAAATTTGCTATGCTTGTATCAAGCATCTTTTAATATGCCTGTCACTTCGCTTCCATTCGTTCGGGTCAGTAAGCCGAGACTTCGCCGTTGCTGGAAAATTCGATCTGCTTGTGACTTTCTCTTAAAAACTCCAACGAGCCTACTTGGTGAAACCTTTCCCAGCGTGCTTGGTACGTTGCAGTACCACCACTGCCTAGCAACAAATTTGAGAGGAACCTGACCCGTACCAACCGTTGTGTAACACAAGCAAAGTGGGCTTCAAATGGACGTATGTTGAGCTATCTGCGACCTCAAGGGTACGGGACGGTGCGAGTTCTTTCATACGAACTTCAGCAATGACTGCCTGGGTGGATGTTGCGACCATCATAATTTGCAACTCGATCTACCATAGTAGCATGCGTCTACACATCAACCCGCTCCTGGCGTTCGTACTTGTACCACTGGTATTCCGTTCCATGAAACTCAAGTGCAGAACATTAACGTCCAACCGTTCTGGAGGGTTGGAAAAGGCCTTTCTCCACCTGACAAAGTTATGCCCTGGACATGCAATACCCTCCTTCGCCTGGTTAGCTTACACTCATACCCTTGTGAGCTCTCTTCGAAATCACATTCTTCTCCGCTTGTTTCTGTGGCACATTCCACCTGCCAACTAACCTTTCAATTTTGCATCCTCCTCGTGTGGCAAGTCTTTGTTCGGTCAAAGTCTCCGACCATTCTCGCTAAATCCCTTCGCTTCCCTAGCCTGAGAACATGCTTTGCATCTGCTCCATCATGCCTGAGTAACGTGTACCGACTGTGACGAGCCCTCATCCAGCGCGCATTGCTCTGCTAGAATTTGCACATTAGCCAGTAGGCATTATCACGTCCTGATTTAATCTTGGCAACCATGCCGGATACGAGAGTTATACTTTACAGCCATGCATAAGCCGGATACGTAGTTACTGAAAATGCTGACACTCCAACGGAAATGCCCGAAATTTCCTGGTTTTATGGATGAGCGCAGTTTTGTATGCATTTCATCGGCGCAATGTCCACCCCAGCGGGGGAGGCGACACGTGGAGGCTATATGGAAGCTTGAGTCAAGTCACGAGCTTCTTGTCTAATTCAAGAAATCACTGTCTTTCTTTTACGCGAGTTGACGAGAGGGCCGTTTGGATCTGCAAGAAATTCATGAGGCTCCTTCTGACCCTGGTTCGAAGCCAGTGATCCACCGGATACTTTAATGGCATTTGACTCTGCCGACTCGTACGTCCGCAGCAGTGTGATACCAGCATCTTTAGAAGGTTCGAGGCTTCGGGGATTGAAGCATGCAGGATAGCGATTGGAATAATGGTATTGGCCTTAGCGAATCCCCAGAGCTAAATTTCGAGGGCATGTCAGAAGCTGCTGGTAGATCACGATTATAAAGACCGTAATGCCTTCTCAGTCACGCAGACCCTGCCTCGAGTAATATGACCTTGACTTGGGTGTTATAGTAGTACTAATACTCGACACCACTAGGCTGTTTTCGTTTTCACTGAGCGCTACGACCGTGTGAGCTTTCGCTTGTAGTGCCCCCGACAACGCTTGTTATCCTCCTGTTCCACCTAAATGTCTATCCTGAAGACCTACACAGCATCCGGATTGCCGAGGATGTCAGGGCACAACAAGGCGGAAGTACGAGCGGCATTACAGCAAGCACAGAACAACGACTCTGGCAATTTGGATATATCCACAGAACAGACACTACAACAAGCGCTTGACCGTGTGTGGCAGAGGATACAAGACCAGCCGAACTCTTATACCATGGACTCGACGGAATTTGCGGTGTTCAACAGGTATAGATCTCAATCCCGCTTTCAAAACGAAACAGCACGAAAGGCAATTGAGCGGTATTGGAACAGCAAGAGCACTGCAAACAGTCATTGACTTTAGGCAGAATTGGCACGCAGTCTTAGTGCAGGTATGAATTTGGGCGTGGCATTCAAAGAGACGCTAACGCTGAAACACAGGTTGATTCCCTCGCTCCTAGATTCTGAGAATAAGAGCTCTCTGAGAGAGGCAGCTGATCTACCAGACGGCAAGACAGCTGATCTAAACTAATCGGAGAAATTGCTTCCTTTGCCAGCCATTCCAAAAATCCATGGGGGCAAGAAGAACGTGTCAAAAATTTGCGGCTCAAAGGAGTTTGAGCAATTTCCCGCCACAACGGAATCCTTGAGTATAAGCAAGATGGGGAGATTTCCTGGCTCAAACAGGACCCCAAGCTGATACTTGAAACTGGATTTACTTGGACTTGGGCGAGGGATTCTTTCACATTGCGCTACATTGCATTGAGAGGGTTGACCGCCATAAAGGGAATCTTTACAGGGGACTTCGTGTTTGGCACGTTATATTCTTAAGTAAATGTGACATGTCAGTTGTCATTCGGTTGAAGCGTTCTCTCTCCACTAGCCTTTCAGAAATAATTTACGATGTTACGATGGTCTATTTAATTATATGCTCTATTCACGCCCCACGGAGGCTTTGATGGGGAACGGAACGAACAGCTAGCAACCGTCACGAGCCGTACCCCTCAGCTATCCGCCATACACAAAGGCCTTTCTTGACGCAGCCTGACGACATAGAAGCGTTGGGTCGACCTTGGTCACAACGCTAGCCTCGGGTTGCGACGACACTTTCACCTCATAGTGCAGCTCGAAGCAACTGCTAATTTCATCCCACTCACTCCATCGTTAGTGTCAACATCGCGATCGTTATGCGTACGGCAGAGATTCTCAAACATCTGCTGGTGGTGGCCATCATGACGCAACATCACTAACCTAGGCTATTTCGAACCTGCAGTGCAGAAGAAACGCACAAATTGAACCGATCCATTGTCCTCAAAGACGCAGCCGCAGTGTCCTTTCACATCAACACCAAAGCCCGCCATGGTTCAGCTCTGTTAATGGCTTGTTCGCCTCGATAACGGTCCAATGTTCTTCTGCAGCGCATTCCAGGAAAACAAAAGATCAGAGCTGTGAAGCGCGATACGTCAAGGTCGTGGTCACACTTATAGTGTTCGTAATCACAACGATATGAAGCGGTAGCAATGGTGAAAGTCGAAGCGTGGATAATGTTGCGAGCATCCTTTCGGACTGCGACCTCGCACGTAATCGACTCGATTGACAGCAGCTTCATTGACAACTTGCGCGGCCCCGTGGCGTCTGTACCCTCACTGGTTAAGTTAAAGACGATAGCCAGGATTCCTCAAACAGTCATAGCTAACATGGTGAAAACCAGCACTACGATTTGTTCAACCTACTAGGCTGCAAGACTGAACACCACCGAGAGTCTGCAGTAACAGGACGACGGATGCGTGCAACGAGCTTGAGCTTGGAGCTTTGCAAAAGACACAGGAACCCGGGAAATCGGACGATCAAATTTTTGACGATCCTTTGACACTGGTTTGGTCAACGCTTGAGAAACCGGAAATCCTGGTAGCGGCAACCTCTACGGGATTTTGGTGACTTTGCAGATGTCAAGCATATCCCCACGGCCAATCATGTAGTCAAAGAGAAGGGCGACTTTGAAACCTCAAGTACAGTCCTGAATGCCTTTCCAACACAAAGATTGCCGCAAAGCTCTCCCTTCAGCGGTGCACCATTTTCAGGACACTCGCCTGCCAGGCGAGAGGCAGGAGTTTAACAGACTACTCGCAGATGACTGCACGAAGGGGTTCGTGGTCATGTGAATTGAGTTCACTAGGGCGAGATTTTGTCGGGCATGTTCGGTAATGAGAAACCTTATTGTCCATGTGCAAGGGATCTGGTGGATATGATATGCATGACTTCTTGGCTGCGGGTGTCGCTGTGTCTCGAAAGTCCTAGCATCTCGAAAACTGAGAATATGATCACATGGTGGCAGCAGCACGCAGGGAACAAAGCACCGAGCAACTCCTGCCTTTTGATTGGCAGAGTTTACGTTTAAGTGATGCCAAGCCTTTTCAGCTACGCGCCGCAACATATTGAAAGAACTCGAAAGCTTTCTTTGTTCTTTACCGACGACACCGAAAGCTCTTCGCTGCCATCTTACTCAGCGGCTGCCAATGGTGGTTTTCTTGTCGCTCAGTGCTGCAGGCAAAACGACATGTCGTTGATACTCCCGCAACATTTTGTTCCGGCATTTTTACAGCCGCCATTGCTTGAACAAGGTTTGCTGCCATATCTATCTCTTCTGATCGAGACAAAATCTTGCAAAAGAGACATGTTTTCGTCATTTTGCATTGTTTATACAGCAGACGCTTGATGTTTTCGGAAAAACTGTTCTCTTGAGTTATGCTTGACCTTCCACCTGCTTTGTGTTGCAACTCCACTTACGAAAGCGATAGTCATCCTTTGTCCGCCTCGTTCGTGCATGAAAGTTTCAAAAGATGGGCGTCAATCTTTTTGCTTGTTCTCTTCTCGTCTCTACTCATACCGAATCGACTAACCATGTTGACCTTTACCCTTGCATTCCTGGCCGGGTTGTGGGCTCTTACAGCAGCCGAGCCATGTGATCCATCTTCTCGTAAGTCACTCGTGTCTACTCTTCCAAATGAGGGCTAACGCTTTACAGAAACATGTACTGATTCAATTCCTGCACTCAATACCGACCTCGTGTGTGATTTCACGAAGCAGTCTTCCTTGTCCAACGATTTTATCCTGGCTGATTATGCCAACATCTCTTTCAGCAGTTCTAATGGTGCCAACTTTTCCTTCATCAAGCGCTATGATGCACCGTACATTTGGACCAATAAATACTTCCTTTTTGGTCGTGTTGATGTGGAGGTCCAAGCAGCGCCAGGGACTGGTCTGGCTACTGGGTGTGTCCTTATGAGTGACAACAAAGACGAGATTGACTTTGAATGGTCTGGCAACGATTTTGGACAGAACACTGGCCTCGTGCAAACGAACTACTTCGGCAAAGGTATCACGGGCAATTACGATAGGGGAACTCAAGAGGCAGTAAGCTCTCCTCAGTCGAACTTTCATACATACTCCTTTGATTGGTCAAAAGACCGAATTACATGGGAGATTGATGGAAAAGTCGTCCGAACGCTTCAAAACACGAACCAGATTGGTGCCTATCAGTTCCCTCAGACACCCTCCAGGCTGCATCTTGGTATCTGGAATGCTGGTGACCAAGACAGTCCACAAGGTGTTGTGAATTGGGCCGGTGGATATCTGCCCCTAAACAGAACGTATTCAGCATTCATCAAGTCCGTCAAGATTCATCCATATATGCCTTGCTCTAGCTGGCAGTACCCTGGCAACTTTACTGGCAATTGGCAGGATGTCAAGTGCACTAATCAGACGGTAGTCAACTCCACTATCTCCTCTGGATCTACCTATTTGAATACTACTAATACTATGGCTTCGAGCCCAAGCTCATCGAGTGCTCCATCTACCTATGTAATCAAGACCGGCGATACTTGCGATAATATCGCGCAGACAATGGGTTGCTCTAGAAGTGCACTTCAAGCCGCGAACCCTCAAGTCAATTGTCAAATGCTTACTCCCGGTAAGACTGTCATGTCTCCAGCGAGCAGTAGTTCCAGTGGCGGTTCCGGTGGATCTACTGTGCCCTCTACCAGCAGCCCTGGAGGCTACAACCTGCAAGCCACTGTAACTGCCACCACTACCGTCACTGTCACAGTAGCAGCCGGCAGTGTTTGCCCTAATCCTACTACGGTGACAACTGCTGCTTCTGGTAGCACATGTCCATCTGCACCAACTGTGACCAGTATCGCCTCAGGTAGTGTATGCCCAGCGGCGACTACTATTACTACCGCACTTTCCACTGTCACAACAGGAGCCACTACAGTTACAGTGACAGGTCATTGCGATTCTGCAACCCACCCTGAAGGACACAGTACCTCAATATCGCCAGCTTCAGGTCCTGTCAGTCCTGCTCTGGATATACTTCCCTCCGATATGACAACCTCTGCCCCAACTTCAGGCACTAGCGTGGCGCCACTTGGCACTACCTCAAGTTTTGCAACGACGACTGTGACTTCTACTATCAGTAACGGATCTGTCCTTGTGATTACCAGCTATACTCCGGTAACTGCTGGTAGTACTGTATCTCCTGTGACTAGTAGCAGCGTGATTACAACCATATCAACGATAACTACATCGAGTCTTTGCACGGTATGCAACTCATATACGATCAGCGGCTCTGTCACGTCTAGTTGTCATCAGACCATGAATACAACTGTAATGGCAACACCTGTCACAGCTACTGTTCCGGCAACTTCGAATGTGCCAAACTCAACATCAAATGGCCCAGCCATTACTCTGCCTACAGGTAGCACATTTGTCGCTCCTCAATCAAGTTCCAGCATGACAACAAGCAGTAGCGTGACCAGTTCGTCGGTACCAACCACGCCATTTGTAACAACTGCCACAGTTCCATGCTCGAGCTGTATAGGTGGAACGACAACTGTTACTTCGACGTGTAGTACATATACCGCCATGACTACTGTCACTGTGCCCTGCTCCTCGTGCAACGACGGATCCACTACGATGACATCTACAATGACAATGACCTTGAACTCCACGGTACCGCCCACGTATCCCAACACAACGTCGACTTCTAACACGTTCACCGTGAACGCGACAACGCCCTCCACTACTCAACCTACATCGAGAACCGATACTAGCACGAGCTCAACAACCACAACTACTTGTGCTGGTGGTACTATGTCATCATCCTGCTCGTCCATCGTAACAATTGCAAATACATGTAGCGGCTCCGTATCTTCGATGTGTTCTCCATCGATGACTGAAGTCTGTGGGCCAGGTACATGCGTGCCGATGACTTCCTCGTCTACCTCGGTGTCGTCAACACCGACGACCAGCAGTAGTACCCCACCTCCGTCAAGCTGTCCGTATGGAACGTGTATGCCAACAACCGTTACGAGCACTACCTGTCAGAGTACATTGAACGGAACTTCCGTGGCAACTCCAGCTTGTGTAACAAGCACGTACGCCACTCAAACTTGCGGCGCCACGATCTGCCTTACTAGTCCAGTCACCTATCCACCTACGTATACGACACCAACAAGTAGTACGACCACACCTCCTCCCTCAACGACAAGCTCGGCAAGTAGCTGCACAGGTGACAGCACGTGCTCAACATACACCACTTCATTCAACAGTTGTACTGCCATGGGTGGTGGTGAATCTTCGAGTTGCAGCTCTGTCACATTACTGACAAGCACTTGCGGAAACACGATCTGCATCACCAACTCCAGTCCTTATCCATACACGTCAACAGGAGTAAGCAGCACGAGCACATCTCCGCCGCGTACTAGTAGCACCACGACGGCCTCACTAGGCTCCACATCCACGCCTACGCCTACACCTCCCCATTCCACACCAGGCACTCTCACCATCACGTCAACTTCTTCGTCCTTGACCACGACCTACACGGTGCCAGCAACTTGCACGCCAACAGACGGATGTTTCGGACAGATGCTATCCGAAGATCACATTGATGACGCTCACAACGCAGCGTACGGTTTCTGTAGCGACAGCAAGGCACAGGCCCCATCATGGCTCACAGGATGTGGTGGCGATAGGGCTAGAATGACCAGCGCCTTCCAGTGCTTGACCGTATCAGCGACACCAGTACCAAGCGCTGAGGCTAGTGGAAAATCGTGCTACAAGAATCCAGGTGGCGGTCTCATCTATGGCAAGAAAGGCCGAGGTCGCAGAAGTCGTCGAAGTGAAGGGTCTCAAGGTGCAGGTGAGCAACGCAATCCAGCCAGATTCAGAAATTTCGGCAAAGGAGGGAACAACAATTGATTAGGAGGAGTAGGATGATAAATCGAGTTTTGCATTTTCTCTCTTTACCATACGGAGTTGTCAGATGTGAAAAGCACAATGGCAGTACCGCGATGGGAAGTATGTTTGTTGATTCAGTAGGTCCACAATATGTTCATAATGTAACGGTTTGCTTTCATGTTGCGGATTTTACGCTCTCTGTAAAATTGCTGTTGCTGCTGATGATGATCGGAAACAATGCTTTCTGTAACACGCCCATCTTCTCGGGAGGCGTTCACTCCTGCTTCGCGCATACGCGCTCCTCGCTCACCTCCTACTCATAGTTAAAGAGACCCAGCGCGATACAAGTAACACAAATACACGTCGATCCCAATGAGAAAGCTGGATAGCTACACAGGACCTCTGTCAGCATGGAAGTCTCGAGTTGGCACCATGCTCCGAAATTCTGAGAGTGAAGCTTATGGTCGTACAAAGTTAGAACGGAGGAAATGTTTGCTTCGTTTGCTGTTGGCTCGTGCCCCCTTTTTAGACCATTAGTTCATGATTCAATTCTACTGATAGAAACAGAGGGCTTTCAGCTAAAATTCTTCAGTTTTGCAAAGGCACACTGGACCGTACGGAGCCCCTTGAACGATGGTATGGCAGCTTCCCTCCTTCCCTCCCAACACGACATCACTGCTCTTGCCTACCGCATGACTTAGCGATGCGCAAAACGAGTCTGCTACCTCACAGTCCAACTTAATCTGCCTTTACAATCTAGCAATATCGTATCTGCGCGTCAACGTGGTGTGAGTTATGGCGTGCATTGCCATATCCTTCATTTCCATCATCATACTTCGGCTCCTGCTTAGGCCACTTCATAGATATTTATCGCCTTGTCACTTTTGAATAAGTTCAAGCTGAAAAATATCTGTCTGATAAAAATCATTAAAGTCACATCCTCCCTGCTCAGGCTTTTGGACTCAGCAGAAACCACCATGCCTAATATCAAACAAAACCTCGGCGTGCTCAGGAACGGCGCGCAGAAGAAAAGAAGCAAAACTGAAGACCTAGAGCAAGTCGAGGAAACGACGCCTGAGCGTATGCCTACTCGAGACCATTGGGTTCGGCTTGAAACGTTCAACCAACGACAATTCTTGAAACGGAAACGGGAACACTTCATTCCGCCAGATATGATGAGACAAGCGGAGACTGCTGATCGAAATACGCCGCTTGGAATTCTAGATACGATTGCAAGGGAATTCATCACTCACTGGATGCCAGAGATCGAGCTATTCTTGACAGAAGACGCATATGACGATGATGACGTCGAAAGACAGGCGTACAAGAAGTTGGCGAATGGACTCCATGAGAATGTGGTGTTGGTTGTGAGCCGTGTCGATGCTAGCCAAGACACAGTAGCCAAGACTCTCGCCGCTGCCCTGCAAAATTGTGCACAGAAATACCTGGCTAGGATTTATGAAGCATGCGTGGAGGTGCTCAGCGACAAGGAGAAACAGAAGTACCATTCGAACGAGCAAAGGTCCTATGCAAAGGACAAAGAACACATTATCGAAGTAGAGCAGAAGCAACCTGCAGGGATCCTCACAGATGCACGAATTCTCGATAGCACAATGGCCTGGAGTTTCGCAGGCTTCGGATGGTCTCATTCACCGAAAAAGCGCCGACTCTTACAAACTCGATTTGCCAACGATCCGGATCCAGCCGACAACGGTCAGATTTGGGACTCGCCGCAGATTGAGATGAAGAGGCACATATCAGAAATTAGGAATACAAGTAAAATGTTACTACCAGCAGTCCAAAGCCAAATTGAGGATGCCGAGGAGGCCGAGGAGGCCGATGAAACCGAGCCGGCTGGAAAAGGAGACTCTAAGCAGGTTATTGACTTGGTCAGTAACCAAGACAAGTCCAGTGACTGGATGCAATACGAACAGGACGACGTAATGGAGGATAGGTCAAGGGAGGAAAAGAGTAAGTTGCATGTTCCCGGTGCATTCGTATGATCTAACAAAGCAGGACAAGCAGGAATAGAGGCAGATATCAACGGCAACAGCGGAAGATGTGGAATCATGTAGCACATTAGAGCAAGCAGAATACTGTCACATGATTATCCAAAACAGAGAAATATGCAACAATTCCATTGTGTTGTAATATGGTTATGTAACGAAACACTGAAATGTTCGCAATACCCTAGAGGCTCTACCGGGAAGGCAAGCCGCATCCCATGATTCTTAACCGATTTACCATTACTGTCATATTGTTGCATATCAGACTCATTTCAATGGAGACAACAAAAGCATGCCTTTGCCGCTTCGATCATTCAAGGAGCTAGCATGACCACCGAACACTTGCAAATCCCGTGCGAGAACCATTTTGGGAGAACGTACTGACCAGAGTCACATCGACATGCGATTTTGTAAGGAGCCCCTTTTTCATGAGCACGTGATTTCATCCTGCCTAAAGGCGTATTTATTCAGCTTTCCCAGCATCGTCTTGGGTTTCAAGAAATACTGGGAATTTGTGCTAGTTCACTACTGAAACAGGTGCTTCTGGATTGCGTCTCCCACTTACGATGTAGAAATGCTGTATTTGTTCGCTGTTACAATCACTCGTTTCGCGTTTTGAATTTCAATGCCTTGTGGTGTCGATTGGCGTCGCGATGGGTGAAAGTGAAGCTCCAAGCGGCAGGTAAATGTCCTGAGTTGTTTCATTATAATGTACCACAGGTCTACGCCGAGTGTTCTGCTTCTTTCTTGTCACAAATCTCAATATCCCACGCCTCTAACGGATTTCTTCTCGGCTTATACTTGGTTTACACAATAAAACTCTGCTTCGCTGTTCGAAAGATACCACTAAGGACCTTCCAAATGTCCAACAGCTTGAGATTCATCGCAAGTTTGATTCGCGATGGCGTCGGTGGGTATGCTGCCCAGCTTCGCCAGCAGGATTCTCAACGATCCTCAATGCACCAGCACAGCCATCGTCCTAGTGGACCACACTGTCCCTGTGGCGGTTACGGCAATGCTAATACTAACCATCAGCATCAAGCTTAATATCAACTCGCCCCGCCACAACAATCAGACATCGAAACAGCACGGGTCAGCGGACAACTGGCACAGATGCGCCATCGTCCACCAAATGTAGGAAAGAACCACCAACACCACTCAACACGTTGTGTCCATTTTCCCGGCCAACCTGACCACGATTCGCAAACTCGCTCCTCACAGCATACACTTCAGCATGCAAGACCATCCAAGGGCCACGAAAAACTCCTTCCCCAACCGACCCATCTAGTGATCGATGTCGAACGCGCAGCCGACATACACTTCCACTCCAATGACGCCACAGCCCTCGATCACTACATCATCATCGTCCGAGAGTACGGCCTCGAGTGCGATTTATGCAAACAAGCCGCTCTTGCAGCAGCCGGACACATCGAACAAGCGCCATCGTTTCTGGTTGTCGGTCTCGACGATCCGTTCTGCTAGGTCTGTGATTTCAAGCATCCTATTGTTCAAGAAGGAGCGAGGCAGCCAAGAATAGGCTAGACAGTTCGATGGGCGGACTTTGATGAGATGAAAATTGCGCTTGAGGAGGGTACTGAGTATGAGATTAGAATTGCTGAGGCAAGATCTCTGGAAGAGGCTCAGCAAAGTCTTCGCGAGACAGACTGAATTGCAGAAAGTTCTGATGGCGACAGCGACCAAGGCAAAAAAGGGGGTGATGAAGAGGCTGCTAGTAACGTTGGCCACATCTGGAGTGCTGAAACACCCAATATCGTCACGGCAGGTGCGATGACCAACTCTGCGCCGGATACGCAAGTTGCTCATGTTACCTCCATCACTACTGAGCCAACAATCCTAGCAGCAACACCCATCGGCTCAAGCAATGCATCGGAGCCCGAGGCCAGCGGAGGATTAGGCGGAGCGAGCACGCTAGCGACGCCTGAGACTCGCCAGACTGCTAAACATGCTGTCGGGACAGCTTCTAACAATGCCAAGACCCAAACAAGTGATGAAACTGAGGTTTGGGAGGGTTTTGCAAAAACAGAAGAAGCGAGAAAGACGAAGGGGGCTGGCCGTGTTAGATCGTAACAGAAGAAGTTATCAAGGGATCAAGAGCAGTAGGAAAGAGTATATTCGTTGCATTGCGCACAAATTAGTGAACCATCCTGTTCAGTGGCAGATGGTCCTCGTAAGAGACAGTATGGCGATGAAAGGAAGGGACGCTGTCATGCCACATGTACGTGGACATGAAGATGTATGCCTCGTGAACTAGTTAGCAAATATGAATGAGTAGTAGCTGGCCCCTGAGCATTTTCTTGGCAAGTTAGCAATTGATCTTATCCCGTACTCAACTCGCAATCATGCCATCGTTATTTCCTTTTTCCCCGTACAAAGCTTAGTATGGTTAAGAACGAACCTTGCCCTTTGTGGGCGAATCCTGAAAGCCTGGATGAATCGTGGCATGAAAGTGACAATATGGCGAGACAGTGCCGAGAAAAGTCAGTAGTAGCTAGCCATTAGACTGTGGTGAGCCTAGAAGATGATCCCAACAGGTAAGGCAGCGCCTGGACCAAATAAGCCAAAACTAATGCCAAGCTTTCGGCACAAGGAGGGCATTTGGATGACGTCGCTCGGTAGCCCAATACCGAGTAGAGACCGAGACAATGAGGCGACGATGAAGCAGCTTGCGGAGCATGCATGTCCTGTCGGCGAAGCTCGAAAGACTCGTCGTGAAAAGCTCGGCCTACCAAGCTTCTTCCCCGACGAGATATTTGCTTTAATACTTGATCCAAGTCTCTGTCTGGGGAATCTCCGTCCTACCTCCTCCCCATGGCTTTTTAGTTCCTCCAAGCTTCTTTCTTCCTAACATCAGTCCTCTGCAATTATGTCGTTCAGGCAGTCCCTCCGGAGACTCGTCAAGCCCGTGCTGTACGGCAGTGCCGCCGCCGCCGGTGTTGGCGGAGTCGTATTCTACATCTCCTACAAGCCCATCAACGTCCCCGGAACCGACAAAGCACTGGTGCCCGTTCGAACAGACGAGAATGGCAACCTCATCCCGCCGAAGTTTCCTCTGATCAAGAGCAGAGAAGAGTCGATAGCGGACCTCCGAAAGAGTGCAGGTCTTGTTGCCGAGTCGGCAGAGACGCCTATCAAACAGCAGGTGCAAAACAGCTGGTCGCGGCTCAAGTCTGCCACGACGGATGCTGAAGAGAAAGGCAAGACGCTGCAGCAGGAACAACAAGCTGGTGAAGAATATGATTTGCTCGTTATTGGCGGCGGTGCCACGGGCGCCGGTATCGCTCTGGACGCAGTCACCCGTGGTCTGAAAGTCGCTCTGGTCGAACGTGACGATTTTGCTTCTGGAACCAGCAGCAAAAGCACCAAGCTTGTGCATGGCGGCGTCAGGTATCTCGAAAAGGCTGTGTGGAATTTGGACTACAATCAATATGCCCTGGTGAAGGAAGCACTTCGAGAAAGGAAGTACTTCTTAGACACTGCACCTCATTTGTCGCACTGGCTGCCCATCATGATTCCGCTGCAGCATTGGTGGCAGGCTCCTTACTTCTGGGCTGGAACAAAATTCTACGACTTCCTAGCTGGCAGCGAAGGTATCGAGACGAGCTACTTCATGACACGATCGAAGGCCCTTGATGCATTCCCCATGCTCAAGAAAGATAATCTGGTTGGTGCTTTGGTCTACTACGATGGTGCTCACAACGACAGCCGCATGAACGTTGGCATTGCAACGACCGCCGCGCTTTATGGTGCGACAGTGGTCAACCACATGGAGGTTACCGAGCTCAACAAGAATGTTGATGGCCAACTGTGCGGCGCAGTGTGCAAAGACCTTATCGCAGAATCTAATGGCAAACCTGTCTCTCCCGTCCGTATCCGAGCAAAAGGTATCATCAACGCAACAGGTCCCTTCTGCGACGCAATTCGCAAACTCGACGAACCCGATACAAAAGAGATTGTTGCTCCTTCTTCCGGTGTCCATGTTATTCTCCCAGGTTACTACTCTCCTCAAAAGATGGGCTTGATTGATCCCTCTACGTCTGACGGTCGAGTTATCTTCTTCCTCCCCTGGCAAGGCAACACTATCGCCGGAACAACCGATGCGCCCTGCAATATCGTACCTAACCCTGTTGCTGGCGAAGACGAAATCGGCTGGATTTTGAATGAAATCAAAGGCTACCTTGCTCCCGACATCAACGTGAGAAGAGGCGATGTTCTCGCTGCTTGGTCCGGTATCCGTCCGCTTGTGAAAGATCCCAATGCGAGAAATACCGAATCACTAGTGCGAAACCACCTGGTAACAGTATCCAAATCCGGCCTCCTAACCTGCGCTGGTGGAAAGTGGACTACATACCGTCAAATGGCTGAAGACGCAGTTGACGAAGCAATCAAACAATTCAAGCTGCGACCAAAACCCATCACAGAGCGTGCACACATCAGCGGCACAGAGATGATCGACGACGCTGCCCCACTAGATGGTAACTGCCAGACACACCAAGTCAGGCTGGCTGGTGCACACGGCTACTCCAAGACGCTATTCATCAATCTAATCCAGCACTTTGGCATCGAAACTGAAGTCGCCAAGCATCTCGTTGAAGCCTACGGTGATCGAGCATGGACTGTCGCAGCCTTAGGCTCTCCTACTGAGGAACGCTTCCCCGTCCGTGGCAAGCGCATCTCCTCACTGTACCCCTACATCGACGGCGAAGTGCGCTACGCAGTCCGCCACGAACTCGCACAAACAGCCGTTGACGTCATCGCACGCCGAACCCGTCTTGCCTTCCTGAACGCCCAAGCCGCTCTCGAAGCGCTTCCAAAAGTCATCGACTTGATGGCCGAAGAACTGAAGTGGGACACTAAACGGAAAGACGTGGAATTCAACAATGCCGTGCAGTTTCTGGGCAGTATGGGATTGCCCAAGGGTTTAATGCAAGTCACAAGGAAGGATGTGGAGTTGGGGAAGGGTCGGTTTGCAAGTGAGGTGGAGAGGAGGAAGTACTCGAGGTACGATGGCCCGGCAGATACTCTGGAGAGTGATTCAAAGTATTGGGAGGGACACAACCCGGTCATTGGCAGGGAGAGTCCGGCGAACAGATAGTGTGGAGATCCAGAATGGGCTGGACGGTGTTCTTATCACTGTTACTGTTATTTTGTATGGCGTTTTGATCGACGATGGTAAGTCATGGTATGTATAGGAAAACAGTTGTTTCCTGGGAAAAGGAAAGATGACCGGCTCAGCTTGGTCTAAAATTATGAATTTCACTGAATTTGCAGAACTTGTTTATTGTTCACTCGTATCTACTTTATTTTCTTACCACAAGAAGACTTTTTTGTGGAACTCAATTGAGAAAATCTCCTTTTGACAGTTCCACCTCGTAGTCATACGTGGCCTGAAACTCGGCATAACACATCTCCGCTCCGCCCTCCATCTGGCAGTTGTACTCTGCCTCCTCGTCAGCGATGAGACATCGCTTGTAACTCTTGCCTTGATGGGCTGCAGTGCCTTCAGCAGCATCAATGAGCAGCTGGTCCCTGCAGCCTGCTTCGAGCGCATCGAAAAGCCAGGCCGCTTCATCCACGGTCGATCCAACTGTGAGTATGCCGTGGTTCCGTAGGATGAGCCCGACGTTGGTCTTGCCGAGCGCGTCGGCGATCAACTCCCCCTCCTCAGCGGCGAGGACAACGCCGCCGTAGGACTCGTAGACTGAGTGTCGTTTGTAGAACTTACATACATCCTGACTTACCATAGGTAGCGGCTTCGCAAATGCACTGTAGGCTCGTCCGTGCGGTGTGTGCGCGTGGCAGGCGGCGTGGACATCTGGCCTCCGTTTGTGTAATGCTGCGTGGATGAGGAAGCCCGCTGCATTTGCGGGGCGTGTCTTCGCACGCACACTACTGTTATGCTCCCGCAGCCCCGGTAGTGATTCCTTGCCGGCAGTTTGCGGTGGGTGCAAAACGTCGCCGTCTAGTGACAGGAGAATCATATCCGATGCACGCAGGAGTCCGAAGTGTACCCCTAGCGGGTTCGTCCAGAAGGCGTTGTGGTACTCAGGGTCGCGAACAGAGATGTGCCCGGATATGCCGAATGTGTAATTTTGGCGGGACCAGTGGCGGAACACGCAGGCCATGTGTTCAAGTTGCCATTGGCGATGCTCCCGAAAGCTGACAAACGTAGGGATGGATGCGATCTGGGGTCCGTTCGAAGAGTTGTGTGAGATTGCGCTGATGGGATTGATGTTGCGCATGCCGTGGGTGTGTTTTGGTTCAGCACGCTTGGCCTGGCCTTGTTCCAAAGGGTCGTCGCCTTTGATCGAGTCTGGTGGTGTGATAGTGGTGGATTTATCATTTTCTGTGCTGTAAGGGAGCATAATTACTGAAGGGATAGGACCGCCCATAGGCGGTTTTTGCTCGTTAAGGACTCCTGCCATTGCCGGAAATGCTGCAGACAGGTTCCGAGTCTATTGAGCAAGCAGACAAAGGTATGGTTGGCCGGAGATCTGTGGTTTGGTTTGGATATGCTTCTCAGGCGGTAGCTGTTCTACGAGTGAATATATTAGGATCTTAACTTGGTTTAGGTAGATCTAAGACTTGAGACTTGAGAGTTGGTCAACTGGGAGTAGGAAGTAGGAAATAGGAAGTCTCTAAAATTATATCGGCTTTCCGCTGGGGAAAGCCATTCTCAAAGAGTTTCTGGAGCGCAGAAGTCCGAGTAGTCACAAGGCGGAGGAGACATATTATTGGTGTCTGTGGTAAGAAAGAAAGGATCGATTCGCTTGCTACTAAGACCTGGATGGAAATGAGAGGTTGTATCGTACAATCGCTACAAGCAACAGAGTGCACAGTCAAGTCATAAGGTATTACCGTTGGTGCTCTAGTGACATGTGAAGCTTATGTATGAAGAGTCAAAAGATGCTTCGAAAATACCAAAACACGTTTGTGCCAATGACTTCAATTTGTTCACGCCTACCAAATCGTAGTACTCGTAGTACCCGTAGTACCTGTAATGCAGCTACAATATACACAATCAGACTAGAACCTGGCCTGCACCTTCTGCTGAGTATCCTGCAACGCCCAATCACTCCTGCTCTTTTGTGATCTGACTCGGTCGCATTGCTCTGCGGTGAAGCCCTTGGCTTGTGTAGCTGGGTTATATCCTAGACCGTTCTTCTTCCCCACCTCAGCATCTGAGACTGGCGTAACAGCCTTCCCATCCGGTCGCTTGTACACAGTCACAACAACAGCGCCGCCCAGACCGAGGTTGTGTTGCAGGCAAACCTTTGTGCCTTCCTTCAATCTGTTGTTCGCCCAGCCTCGGAGGTGCCAAACTAATTCAGCGCATTGAGCAAGACCTGTAGCGCCAAGCGGATGACCCTTGGAGATGAGTCCACCAGATGGGTTGATGATGTACTCGTTGCCCTTATAGGTAATGCCCCCTCGTCGAACGAGTTCATGGGCCTTGCCAGGCTCTGAGAGTCCAAGGGCGTCAATGACGCACATCTCATTCGCGGAAAAGCAGTCATGAAGCTCGACGACCGAGACGTCTTTCGGCGTGATGCCTGCTTCCTTCATGGCTGTTTGACCAGCGTATCTGGACATCTGGAAGCCGACAAGATCCATGGCAGATTTACTGAAGAGTTCTGGGGAGTCTGTTGCCATGGCTTGGCCAGCAATCAGGATGGCTTGATCCTTGACCTGTGGGTGTGAATCGAGGAACTCTTGGGAGCAAACAACAACGGCGGCACCACCGTCAGATGTCGGGCAGCATTGAAGCATGGTAAGCGGCGAGTGGATCATCCTAGACTTCATGACCTGCTCGAGGGTGTACTCATCCGTAAATTGAGAGTAGGGATTTCGTTTCGAGTGTTCGTGATTTACTCTGGCAATTTCGGCGAAATCTTCATCCTTGGCACCAAACTTCTCCATGTACTCTCGACCAGCGTTTCCGAAAAGTTGTGCGGCCCCCGGGGCGTTCGTGACTCCTCGAGTCTCTTTCATCATCTTGTTTGTAGTCATGGTTGGGTTGATTCGATCATTGAAGTATGCTTGGAGACTTCCTGGATTCATCTTCTCAAAGCCGACGACAAGGACGCAGTCGGCGGCGCCGTAAGCAATGGCTTGTCGGGCCATGTTGAGGCCGGTTGAGCCAGTGCTGCAGTTGTTGTTGACATTATAGACGGGGATCTGGGTCATGCCAAATTGGTAGAAGACTGCTTGGCCGCAAGTTGAGTCGCCATACTAGTTGTTGTCAGTAGGGTTTCTTCTGCTCGATTCACTAAGTCATACGCAGTAGCAAGCAACACCCTGATCTACTTCATCGTAATTGATTTGGGCGTCGAGCATAGCCTTGACACCGGCCTCAAAACCCAGCTCAGTGTAATCGACCTTGCCTCGCGGCTTGATGAACTTGGTCTGCGCTTGTTAGCAACATATCCTTCTTCGTAGTTGTTTGGGAAAGATGTGTACCATGCCAACGCCTATCACGTAGGCGGGTGCTGCTTTGCGGACCATTGTGAACGGTTGTGGTTTTGAGCTGGGGGCGAATTACAATTGTCGATTGGATCACAGAAGCTCTGACGTGAGAGAAAGAGAGGGTTGAGGGCTTGTTGTTTACGACAGTGATTGTGGAAAGATCGACGACTTCTCTCTCATCGAGGATTCAATGTATTAATGCTAATGGGCAGCGCAACTGAACCGAAGAAAATCGACTGCTTTCCTCGGACGTCCTCTGAAATCGACCTCGGCACTGGGGACTTCGGCTATCCCCACAAATACACTGATTTTCTTGGAGGTGCTCACCAACCAGTAAGTCAGCATGTCTTTACCCACTGGTGGGCCGTCATGGCTTCGAACAAAGCCATCTCTCAGGCGCAATCCAGATCTCGAGGACTTATCCGCCGTCAGGCACACTGAATGCCTTTTCTCAATGAGTGACGCTAGACTCTTATCTACCATTTCGCTATAACTTTCCTCACCGGATTTGTGAAGCCGTTGGGGCTCTGCAGGTCGCACAAGCCACAGAACAACCGCTGGCCGCAACGTGAGGGATGAACAATGAATGGCTGCTCTTTTCCTGGGTTAATGACTTGCAGAGCTGCAAAGTGCTTTTAGTGCTGTATTTGAGGATCGTCATGCCTTGCTTCCCCTCCAGAGCACTTTCTCTGGAGCACAGCCAGCATCAACTAATCACCCAATCAACTTGGCTTTCACCTGCCACCAGAAGGACGTCATTAGTGACCGTAGTGGCTTTCAACCAGTCAGAGCTCGCACCACTAGCTTCTCACGGCCGATGCCCCACCAATTTCCTCGTCTGAACTTGTAGCATGTGTAAGGGAAATAGTATGGAGTCCTGTGCATCATATCTGCTGCTAGCACCTGCAAATCTCAACCTCAAGATACAGCGGTGAGGTCTAGAAGAGTACATTTGCACCATCAACTGGCTGGATACCTTCGAACTCCATTTCTCTATATCGTTTGCAATATCCCGAGTTTCAAATCCGAAGGTGTCCCAACATTCCTTCCTTATCCCGAAATAACGAATATAGACACCTGTGCTGTTCCCTCGACAAACCAGATCTTGTGCACCGGAGGATATTTTGCAGGACTTTAGACATCGATCGCGACGGCGTAGTCCTCAATTGAGGAACTTCTTGAGGCGACCCAAGGATTATCTGTTCGGGTAAGACTTGTAGGACTGGAGAAAAGAGAAGGAGTAGATGGAAGTTTGTGGAACGCGTAGAGGTCTACTCATTCTCTGAGAGACTATCTTGCGTTCCATAGGCTTCCGCAGGCCACAACAAGGAAACAATAGCAAAGAGGAGCTTGACCCTACCTGCTGCTGTGATTGTACGGGGAAGACGACAGAGGGTGACGGGACACACCCTGACCGAAATCTTCCCCCTACCACTTTTGGTGAACTTGTGAACATGAGCCATGCGCCAAAGCAGACCTCCTCGGTTGCCCACGACACATCCTCGACACCTCAATCTTCTTATTCTTCCCAAGAATACGCACAAGACTTCAACATGTCAGGTGGAGGTCTGCTGGATCATGACACGAAGGTCTACCTCTTCAAGAAATACCGACAGTTCTGGGCGTCTGGGCCAGCTGCTGCCGTTGCTGTTTTAGCAGGGGTAAGCAGTATCCTTTCCCTATCCAATTCTATGCTGACTATGCTAGTCTCCCTTCGAGAATATCAAAACGCGGATGCAGTCGTAGGGAGTCTGTGAAAAGGCTTCGGATCCAGCTGACACTGACAGGAAACATTTCTCAAGCGCTTTTTCGGCTGCAAAATTCGTTTACCAGTACGAAGGCATCCGTGGATTTTGGGCTGGTAAGTTGCCGTGATGTGTAGCCCAGAGAATTTCTGCTGACCGAGTCAGGTACTCTGGCACCTCTTATCTCTATCACAGCCAATCGTGTCGCAGGTTTCATAATCTACAGAAAAGCCAAGTACGAAGTGGACCGTGTGATAGAGTCAGCAACGGGAAGTTCGCCGCTGGAGTGGGTGAACACAGCTGGCACATACCCAAACTTGAGTACTCTGGTCTGCTTCAGCACTGCTGGCATGATCCAGGGAGCTGTTCTCACACCTATCCTGAGTAAGTTTTGATGAGTGCTCCTTTCCCCAAACTCAAACTAATCTGACCACAATCTGATTCTGCTCGACACTGATTGAGCATACACGGCTAACCAGTCTCTAGCACCGATTGAGCTTCTCAAAAACGCGTCTCAAACCGCAGTGCTCATGTCAGGAGATGATCAAACGCGGAGAGGCAAGAACCGAGTATCTACTATCGGCGCTGCCAGACAGATAATTCGACAGCACGGTGTCACAAGGCTTTGGAAAGGCTTCAATCTTCACCTCGCTCGTGATGTCATTGGTGGCGGTGTCTACTTCGGCGTCTATGAGAGTTGCAAGCAGGCACTAGGAAGCTATTATGGTGATGAGATGAAGAACACGCCATGGGCCATTCCGCTTGCCGGCGCCATATGTGGTATCTCGAGTTGGGTCGTGGTGAGTCTGCTATATCATTCTTCTTCAACCCTCCAGACATTCGTTAACAACAGTATTCAGACGTATCCGATCGACACCATGAAGACACGAGCACAAAATCAACTCCTGACGGGTCAAGCACCTGTTCCTACACCCGCCTTAAGCGACCACCTCACAGATGAAGCGGCCAAAGCGGCTAAAAAGGCAGCAAAGCAAGCATCGCGACAAGGACGTTGGCGTGGTATAGAGATGGTCATAGTGCGAACGGCGATACAGAACATGATTCAGATGACGGCATTTGAACAAGTAAAGGTGTTGATCGACAATGCGAAGTTCAAGAATGGTAGCAAGACATTACCGCATATTAATCGAGAGAAGGGTCGTGATAGGAAAGTGGGCTGAATTGTTCGAACAGAATGGCAAAGAAAAGAACATTTCTTGGGTATTGAGGTTATGATTGTAGAACGCGCCCTGCTCAGCTTGATCGTTTGATATAGCTATGAGCTCTTGGGGGGAGTTAATTGGCATGGAAAACTTCGGCACGTCCAAGTGGAGGCTAGTGGTCAGAGTACACAGTATAACACGTCTTATAGAAATGCTCACACAAGCATGTGAGCTTCACATCTTTGTTTGGCCACACTGCCAATTCATTGGACCTGATCATAGAGCAACTTGCTGAATACTGACTCGCAGTACAGTGCTAAAATAGCAATGCATTGATCACGCGTTGAGGTACAAGTAAGCAGGATTGAGGCAACGAGATTTATTCGATGTTCGAAACCTGCCCCGGTTAGCTCGCTACACAGCAATATCTGCCAAGGCCTGCGGGGCTGTTGATATATTTGGGCAACTCGGTGTCTCGGCGATGAATTAATGCGGAACGAGGGTTGGTAGCCGGCATGACGTTGGATTCAAGATGCCTGCAGCTTTGCAGCGCGTTGTGGGTGCCACAAGACACGTTCATGGTGAACACAGTTAGAATGACAGACAGGCAAACAAGCTGAGAGGTATCAGCGAAGCCTACATACGCTGCATTCATGCTTCCAATTGCTAATAACCACTTTAATCTCTGAAGTTCCTTCATCTTCTATTTGCCAGTTGCGCCATGACTGGTTGACATTTCGCTCTTCTCCAGCATCTCTTCTTCCACACACCCGCAGCATGTTCACCACTGCGACATATTTTTGACCTTTTCCAGAAAGCCTTTCCATTTGATCACAGTGAATCTCACCTATCATGTTACTTCGGTTTGAGTCGAAGAACGGCAGCTTCCGCTTGAATGCCGAGCCTACAGATACATTTGCCTCGCTCGCCGTAAAGATCCTCGACAACCTCCCGCCGAACACTGACCCCTCGTCGATTGTCCTCAGCAACAAGCCTGTGAGCTCGAATTCGACGTCGGATAGAGAGCGACGACTAGCGGATATCCCAAACGTGACCCTGAAGCAGGTCAACCTCAGGCATAGCGACAAGCTGTATATCGGCTACAGCGAGCAGGAACAGCTCTCGAATGGCCACACAGCTAATGGCACCGCTACCGCTACGAGAAAGCTAAATGGCCAAATTGTCATGCCAGACCCCGCTACGGTGGCCCTGCCTGCGATAACATCACCGACACTAATAAAAAGTCCGTGGGAAACCGTGAAACAATCACCACTGGACGATCGGTTAGACAAGCTCGATGGCAAGATCAAGAGATCGAAGGACCAGAAGATGTGCAGGCATGGCCCAAAGGGAATGTGTGACTACTGTCAGCCTCTAGAGCCGTACGATGCGAAGTACCTGGCTGAGAAGAAGATCAAGCATATCTCTTTCCACTCACATCTAAGGAAAATCAACTCAGCCACCAACAAACCAGAACAAAAGAGCTCGTATATGCCACCCTTGTCTGAGCCATACTACCGAATCAAAAGAGATTGCCCTACAGGACATCCACCATGGCCTGAGGGTATCTGCACGAAATGTCAGCCTGGCGCCATCACTCTGCAGCCACAGCCTTTCCGAATGGTCGACCATGTCGAGTTCGCGGATGCTGGAATAGTCGATAGATTCCTCAATTTTTGGCGAAAATCGGGAGCGCAGAGAATAGGTTTTCTCTACGGTCGATACAAAGAGTACCCTGAAGTGCCGTTGGGTATCAAAGCAGTTGTTGAAGCAATTTACGAGCCTCCACAGATGTGCGAGCTTGACGGCGTTACATTACTCGAATGGCCGAACGAGAAAGAGGTTGATGAGGTCGCAGGACAGTGTGGCTTGGAACGTGTCGGTATCGTCTTCACAGATCTGCTGCCACCAGAGGGTAATGATGGTCAAGCTTTGTGCAGGCGGCACATCGACTCATATTTCTTAACGTCGCTCGAAATCGCGTTCGCCGCACGATATCAGGCCATGTATCCGAAGCCGACGAAATGGAGCGAGACCGGTCGATTTGGCTCGAACTTTGTGACTTGCGTTGTGACTGGTGATGAAGATCAACAGATCACGATCAACGCTTATCAAGCTTCGAATTCAGCTGTGGAGATGGTGCGCGCCGACATTATTGAGCCATCTGCAGATCCATCAGTCATACTCGTACAGGACGAGGAGGATGAGGCATTGCAAAATAAGAGTCGATATATTCCGGAGGTGTTCTACCGACGAATAAACGAGTATGGTGTAAATGTCCAGGAGAACGCCAAACCAAGCTTTCCTGTCGAATACCTCCTAGTGTCGCTAACGGCTGGTGTACCGATCAACCAAAAGCCGCAATTCACTAATAGCGTCTTTCCCATCGAGAACCGAGAGGTTGTTGCGGAAGGACAAGATCCAAAAGAGGTCTCCAAACAGCTGCAAACTGCGAATGTTCAGGCTGTGCAGGCAGTGTCAGACTTCCACCTCTTGTGCTTTATTCACGGCATGGGAGTACTCAACAAGGTATGTTGAAAAGATGAGGTTACATAGAATTCACTGATCAGGTTACAGGAAGAAGAATCGTTGCTGTGCAGAGTAGCAGCCGAGCATGACCAAGCAGACGCGATGCAATTATCACAATCTCCTGGATGGCAATCTCTGATGTTGATCTTGGAGTCGTATGGTGAGCGGCCCTCCAAGCGTTCATGGCCCTTGGACGATGATGATTTCAATCCCGGCAGCAGTTCTGAACACCTTGCTAAGCGATTCAAACAGGCGGCTAGCATCGACTCCCAGTGACCGACTCGAGGCACTTCCGATCCGTTCTAGTGTCACAGGCACCACCCGTACGAGTTTGGTGACAATCGTCAACACTAAAAAGTTATGAAGCATATAGTCAGAGTTCCCTATCTACAGGAATTACGAAACTCTAACAAGGGTGTGGTAGGATTTGCAAACGAGGTAGATCATGGAAGTGCCGGGTGATGGAAGGCGAGCAGTGGTTGGATATTAACATTGTGGAACACATCAGTGGGTAGTCTTTGTGCAGATGATCAGCGTCCTAAGTCAAAGAAGTTCTCTGCAACACGACAGCCAATCCTGTGCAAGAGCACTGAATGCATCCGTCGTGTCCATTTCTCTCACAATTTTTGTCATACATCTGACCATATTCTTTGTACGTCCAGCGCGAACACAATAGGCTTCGTCTGGGTGAGTTCTAGAAAAGTGCAGCACATGGCTGAAACAAAGACGAACATGGCAGCCGAGTAGTGTGGCGAATGGAAATGCGACGGACCTTGCATGACATGGGAGATTCCATGCGGCAAAGCTTCCAGAACAAACAAAGAAGCATGCTCGAGTCACGAGCTTAGTGGCGACGAGTGTGGATGAAGGAGACTGGCTATCAATGAGGGCTCATGCCTGTATGGACCACATCTGCCCTAAACTATGACGAGGCAAAGCGTCATTCTCTTAGTTCAGCTTTGGCTGCTTAAGGATGGGCTGCCCCAGTCAGGAGGGTTGTCATTGGTCTAACTCCACATTTGTTAGGGCTTGAGGGCGCCATAGTTCCATTCTCCAGGTGTGCATTGCCTGCCAGATGCGCATTCTGCTGTCGAACAGACTTGTCGCTGGCCCGCTTGCTGTCACCTCCCAAGTCCAACATCGCTGTCTCCTGTACACATTTCCATAGGGCTGGCTGATTCAAAACAGTAACGTCGCGTTCATATCGTATCAACAGCATCACTGTGTAACCGCACATCACGAACTTCCCCACGCCTTGGAGCTTCGACTTATTTTGGGAGCGGCACAAGTCGGTCGCGACTGCCAGTCCAATCGAGAGCTTACTGCAACTTCCCGACGAGGCCTCGAGTCCCACCTGTCATCAAGCCGACTCATAACGACGCTTCTTGCTGTTCACCTGTTGGCCTTGTACCAATCATCCTCACCCGCATAGCTATACCATATTATCACGCTCCAAACAAGACCAGCTGGCCAAACGCGACAAGTAACTTCAGGATTGTAGATACAAGTCAAGTACAAGGCAACCGAGCTCGATTCTTTGGACCTGCAAGCGTCGCGGAATACTTCGCAAATGCATGAATGAGCTGAGACGTTGCGAACGACATGTTCCTTCTGTCGAGCTGAGTTGGTCAACCTCACAATCATCGCGACCCGATGGATCCCTCAGCCTGTCGAGTCATCTACATAGATGAAAGATTCAACACGGAAAAATGGATCTCAAGAGAAGGACTCGGACTCGGACTCACGGGCACAAACAACCTACAAAGAAGTTCGACCGTAGCAGACTTCAATGAACTGCCACCAGATCTGCAGGCCAACATTAATGCCTTTCTCAGTATCTTCAATCAAGGTAAGTCCGCCTCTATTTCTGCAAAGAGATGGCCTAAACTCACGTTTGACAGTTTATGTTTGCAGGTCTGGAAGATCCTTCTCCGTCAAGTTGTCGGAAATCCATGAGGATGTCAAGCCAGACTGCACACCTATTCTCGCCTGCTTCGATGTTGGTTCACAAAAGAGGAACGATCTTCCTGCTCGCTTGCGACCCCACCTGGCACTCGATCCTGCATCTCCCCTCGAGTCGCCGAGAATATTGAAAAGAGAGCTCACCTTCTCTTCCGAAGCTGATGAATCATACGGCTTGCAGTTGCTGTCAAGGATTGCATCTGATCTACAGGTAGAAGAAGGCGTCAAATTGATCATACCAGTCGCTGTGGTGCAGCCGCAACGGAAAGATTCGTACGATCAAGCATTGCAACAGCATGTCGCACGCGCTCCACATGGCCCAGATACACAACCGTCCGCGGTTGCGGATACATCAGACATTATCGATCCACAGTTGATGCTCCAGTGTTTGGACGCTGGCGCTCTCGACGTCGTGAAAAGTCCCCTTGATAAGGCCGGGATTATGGGGTTGACCGTACATGCTTATCGAATATACAAGAGCGCAAAAGCTGAGCAGTCGCATCCTATGTCTAGAGCACGCGGGAGGAAACAGTCATGGGTCGGCGTTGATGAAGAACAACCATATTCCTATCTTCGTGAGGCCATGGTCCGAAAGCTGTTGAAGGGCATTTGCGAGCCTGAAACGTTTATCGAAGACTATCAACATCGAGATCTGTTTATTGAACAGCGCAGGAAATCCGCCGTGGCAGAAGCGGTTGGAAAATGGAGCTTCAGTGCGCAGGACTTCACCGATGACGAACTTGTTTACGCGGGCTACTATATACTTGACCATGCTCTGTCGGTTGATGAAGTGAGCAAGTGGCAAATGCCTGAAGGTATGTGCATTTTCATGGCTCAAGAATGATTTCTAACCTGTCATAGCTGATTTGGTACGATTCATGCAAGGATGCCGGGTCGCCTATAATTCTTTTGTCCTCTACCACAACTTCAAGCATGCCGTGGACGTTTTGCAATCAACCTTCTACTTCTTGCTACAGATTGGTATTATTCCACCTTATCCACGCGGCTCCGAACCTTCAAAACATGCAGCTGAGAAGTCGCCGATCGCGAAACTGCTCGGACCTTTCGAAGCTATGACACTTCTCATTTCGGCTATTGGCCATGATGTGGGACATCCTGGCGTGAACAACATGTTCCTTGTCAAGCTCAATGCACCTCTCGCGCAATTGTACAATGACACATCCGTGCTCGAAGCTTTCCATTGCGCCGCTTATTCGCAAATTCTTCGGAGACACTGGCCAACAGTCTTCCACGATAAGGCCATACGGAAATTGATGATCAGTTCGATTCTGGCAACAGACATGGGCTGTCATTCTGATTACATGCAGCAGCTCGGAAACCTCCAGGAGAAGATTCATGAGAGCAAAAATACTGATAGTTGGGCGCCAAAAGATATCAATACCTTCCGTGTCCTGGCTTGCGGATTACTCATCAAATGTGCTGATATCAGCAATGTCGCAAGACCTTGGACTGTTGCGGAGAAGTGGACCTACAAGCTGCAAGAAGAGTTCGCTCACCAAGGTGAGATGGAGAAGAACATTGGTATGGAGACGACACTATTCGGAGGACCTCCGGAAATCGGCAACATGCTGAAGCTGGCGAACGGCCAGATCGGCTTCATGACCATTTTTGCACACCCACTGTTTGCTAACGTCGCTGATGTGATTCCTGCGATGAGCTTTGCCGCGGAAGAGATTTTGGTCAACAAAGGTGTATGGTTTACAAGAGCTGAGCACGAGAAGCAGGTCAAAATGCTTAAGACCCGAGGTGGAATTGGTGACGGAGGCGTGAGTCCTAGGTCAAGAAGCCCTGTTGGTCAACACAGGCAAAGTTACTTCCCTACGTCGCCGCTTCGAGAAAGGCTCACAGCCGAGAAGGAACGTCAAGGTCAACTGGGAGGTACACGCAATATCGCCGACAGGAGTGAACAGCACGGGCCTATGGAAGCATCATCCTCATTGAGAGAGGTCAAGGGAATTGCTAGTCCGGAAAATCAACCAGATTCGAAATCTGAACTAGGCAGCCCCGCTGCACAAGCCTCAGCCAATACAAAAGCTCTTGAGGATGATCATCCACAGACGAATGGCATCATCGAACGATCCGAATCCCAAAGCGCCACACCAAAACAAAGACCTGCCGACCACGGTCAAGAATTCAATCATGTTGGAGATTATCAGTCGGAGCTCAATGATCCTGCGAGGGACAATGGTATCTCAATGCGGGCTGGTAGCTCTGTTCTCCCGATCGAACAGATGAGAAATATTCCAGGCGTTGACAACGGTGGCGATGCCCAAAGCGCGCTTTCTAAGTTCAAATTTGCTACTTCAAACGTCAACGAACCAGTGCGAACGTTCGATCCACAACAGCATTATTCACCCGCCAATGCCAATTCTCGTGCTAGTGCGCCAATGAATGATATGATGCATCGACAAGAAGTCCGAGCTTTGTCTGGCGACAAACGGGATCGACCTGAAAGCGAGCCGGCCGTCGTTAGTGAGACGCCTCATGCGGTGACAACAGACGAAGGACAAACGACGCCAACTCCGTCTACGGAAGCTACTAGCTACACAACCGATGATAGGAGTGAGGACGCATTGTCTCCGCCTCGCACTGCACACAGCCAAGCAGCTCGCGATCGTACTATCAGTTCCCCTGGCCAGCCGGCACTCGCCCCATCGTTCAGCATAAACAGCAATGATAGTACCAGCCGCGAGGGCAGCAAGCATGAATTTCGCACGACAATTTTCAGGAATGGTGATAGTATGAGCGACGAGCAGAAACAGAATCGAAAGATGAGTACGAAGAGCGTCGGTAGACGAAGATCCAAACTAAGGATGAATCTTGCTTTTTGGAAGAAGAAGAATAAGAGCGATCGGAGCCTTCCAGAAGAGGGCAACCGGGATATCACAAATGCGGCTCAGGCATCGGCTTGAGCCGTCCACGACTAACGAGTCAACTTTGACGAATTCTATGAGTAATGGCGCCGACGTGCCCTTGCTTTCTTTGAGCTACCTTTCTTTCGGGCGGTATTCTTCTAACGCAACCATTCAAAAAGCGCAGGTGCCCCAAAGATTGCATCTATCTCGGCTGCGTCATACAGTGCGAGCATGATGGTGTTCTGGCGAAAACGGGCAGTCATTATCATTCGGATGCATTGAAAATTAGCGATTTGGCGCTCGACACAACTGGCACTACGCGAAGGATGAGGTACGAAACGCGACGAGCATAATGTCGGTCGACGATCGACTTGCGTCCTCCGTGCAGCCGAAGAGTGCCATCTCGTTAGACTTTTCGAAGCTGATAGGACAACTTGAGCGATCCCGACCTCGGAATTGGGACAGCCCACGCATGCACGCAATTTTTGCAGTTTGTCTAGGTAGTAAGCATTACGGTCTGAGCTCGAGGGTCGAGAGAATGGCTGACCATCGAGTCGTTTGAGGTCCAAAGAGGAAGCACGGTATGGGCAAGCAGTATAGATTATGGATATTATGAGCAAGCAGGCTGGCTGGCTGTCAAGTGATGGTATAATAGCGAGATTAAGATAGCGATATATGTTGAATCAATGTCACATACAGTTTACAACAAGCAGTTCATACGGATACAGATGCAGTGCCTCCCAAACTATCCTTTCTCCAGTTACTAGCGCCGCAGTGTGATTCTAACTACATCATTGTCGCACGAATTCATATCAGTACAACACCAATGTCGATTGCGAATATTTATGCCTCCATCACTTCTCTACCTTCATTACGCAATACCTTTCATGTCCATTGTTATAGAATATCAAGTGAATATTCCTCAATAAGCTGATCGAGGCTACGTCCACGACCTAGTCTTCCTGCAGCCGTCATTGGTCATGAGTAATTCATGCATGGTGCGAGAGCTGGGATCCTGGGCAATAACTGGGCTCAGTCGACAAGTACCGCCTTTGAGTCCTGCTCAGCCTCGTAGGAATTTTGTTTCATGAATTGTTTAGATCGCAGTTCACAGATTGCCCCAATTGGCTGAAAACGTCCATGGCGATCACCAGGGCAGATTCGAAGCGAGGCTGAGCTGAGCTTAATGCTAGAACATCACAATAGGACGAAAATAAGGGTTTAAACAGTTTGAACAGCCTTAAAACATTCAGTGTTCACTTCTGATGATCACTACGTCTATGAACCACGGAAGATGCAGCGGCTCATATGATTCAACGTTAAACAGGAGTCATTCTGCGGGTTTTCGTGATCCTTTTGACTTTGAATGTCCTTGAAGCGAGCCCTTGAACAGGCCAACCCCGGATTGCTGTTTCCAACAATCAAGTAAAGAGCACTTGGACTGTTGAACTTCGAAGTGCTGCAGGACCCGTCGGTCTGTTTACAGAGTATTCTTGATTTGAAATTTCGCCAACCGAGGCTGGACCAGACCATAACCAACCTCCTCACTAGCACTCTCCTCCACCACAATGTGGCTTATCAATACAACTTGTCTGGATCTAGAGTCTTTTATGGAGGGGTCAATTCCACCATACGCTTGTCTTTCGCACAGATGGGGCGCAGAAGAAGTGTCATTCCGGGAATGGCAGAACAGAGGTATAGTCGCCATCGATGAGAAAGAAGGATACAAGAAGGTGTTCGAGGCTTGTCGACAAGCCAGAATAGACGGCCTGGACTATTTGTGGGCAGATACTTGTTGCATTGATAAAACGAGTAGTGCAGAGTTATCTGAAGCCATCAATTCGATGTGGAATTGGTATCGTGACTGTGTCTTCTGCATTGCCTACCTTGCTGACGTCAACGACACGACTACTGACGGTCATCTAGAGCAGCACGATGACCATAACTTGGCCGCGAGCGCATGGTTTCTGCGTGCTTGGACGCTGCAGGAGTTGCTCGCTCCTAGGGATGTCCGCCTGTTCAACTCGCATTGGGCTCCAATAGGCACTAAAGCGGAATTAGCTGGTGCAATATCTGGCATCACCGATATCCACGTGAAAGCAATTTTAGGATTTTCGACCAAAGACTGGAGTATTGCACAGCGCATGTCTTGGGCGTCCTCTCGGAACGCGACAAGGACCGAAGACATTGCGTATAGCCTTTGCGGTGGTCGGTGTCATCTATTCGAGCCCTTTGATGAAAACAGTGTATTGCGGCATCATAGTACAACGCATTGCGTCCTCTCTAGTAGTGGAAAGGTGTGAGGCTCTTCGGGTTCTAACATCAAAACCTGAAACAGAAATTCCTCACGACCTTTATCCGATATCCGACAGTCACGGCTATATGTTGGGTAGAACCTACCAAGTCTGTCGAATTGTTTTGCGTTCACATCTCTCAGGTCTCATAAATTTTTCAAATAAGAGCGAGCGGTGCAAAAGGTTTGAATACTGCTCCGAAAGAAACGCCAAATGTACACACCCTAGGATAGGGTGGACATCAACCTCCCAACGCGTCTTGGCCTTAGGTCAAGGATTGGATTCTTGGGGGCTTATGGGCATATGGATAGGGCCAAAACGACGTTCCAACAGGCGGCGTAACATGGTTATGTTCGGATTTGATCGATATTCTATACCCATGGTGCTCGTAACAAGGGCCTGCCCCAAGGCTGCGCACGCGGTTGAAGATAAAGACACTCGCAATGTTCATATGCTCCATAAGGATTGGAGACATCACTCTGAATGGACAGAAGTAGAGTGTGAAACGACTGGGCAATCTATAGATTTGAATGCTGTTGGTCCAACAATGTTGACCAACTCTCCCTTTGTCAGTGGCACTAACAAATGCTATATCTACAAGGTAGCTAGTTTAGCATATGGGTATTTTGAGATTACCTCTCTCGACAAGAGGGTTAGCGTGGAAATATGCCGACAATATGCAGACTTGTGGATGATATCTATCGAAGAGTACTCTCTACTAGAACGTTACAAGGAAAAGTTCTCAGAAAGATACGGAACAAGGTACATCAGTACTTCACAGCATCATCATCGACGCTTTTTCTAACACCAATCTCGAAATGGAGTGCACCTAAGCTAGGACCCAAAACACGATTACCTCAAAACTAACTCCTCCTACACTAACATTCCTAGACCCATCAGTAATTCAAGCCACCTGCTGGATCCCCAACAACTCCGTTTGACATATCAGAATTGACCAGACGAGAAGTGGAGGGGATTTGATGTCCTTTTCTTGTGGTTATCGAAGCATAAGTTCGTCGGTAAATATGTGATGAGATGGCGTTGGGATGGGACATGAAGCTACGCACGTATAGTGACATGATTTTACTGCTCGTGGAGAGGTGTACTCTGAGAAGGCGTTTGCGCTCAATATGAATGGATATTGGGAGTGTGTGTAAGGATGGCGATGACGAAAAGTTCATATTCGGAAGACTACACCATATTCTTGGTCGAAACTCTGATGTTATTCCAAAAAGTTATTTAGTTTCTTTCTCAATGACATGTCATGCAGGCTTTTGTAATATATAATGTTAAATATCAACCACATTTATTATCGTCTTGGGTATCGTGTTCACGTTATCGTGATCTTAGGCCAATTATTGTACAATCCGTTCTTTTCTCTCCACAGAAATCTTGGAAGAGTTTCAACGCTACGCCTTTGGAATTTTAAACTCGTATCTTTCGTTCTAGCTCTATAGCAATCTCCTTCGCAGTCGCCTTCTTGCAATCTGGGCAGTAAAATACACCGCACTTGAGGCAGTTGAACAGCTTCGGTATCTCGCCTGGTTTCTTCTGCTTCCTCACTTTCTTCGCTTTGTATATTGTGTTTGTTACTGCAATACCAGTGTCCGGCGCAGAAGGCTGTTCGTGTGTAGAGAAACCAACCGTGCCAGTGGGTGGTAAAGTTAGTGAGCATGCCGAGTCTTTCCGCTTCTCTTCGTCGGCCTCTTTTTCCTTCTCCTTTTCCTTCTCTAGCAGCTCCTCCAAAACAACAGTCTTATAGCATCTTAGGCAGTCCACATGTCTCTCTACTACTGTTGACGGTACCGAGGCAGAAGTGGAAACGGGAAGCCACCCCTTGCACGCAGACGTGAACACAGGGCTGAAATTGTGCAAACAACCCCAAGTATTCCATGATACATCAATGGGCTCGTCGCCGAAGTCGTAGTCGCCGCCTTCCCAGTCGTCTTGGTCGGAACCGTCAAGGTTTGTGATCTCTTCAACTAGTTGAGGGGTTGCTGCAGGTTCCACGATGGGCGTGTGGGGTGGTGCATCTGCTGGCGTTTCGAAATAAGTTGGTTCCGCGATGTGAGTCGCTGCGTCGTAGAGATCGGACAGTATCGCAACTTGTTCTGCGAAGTCAGGAGGCGTGGTGGAGGGGATTGCATCGGTGACATCTGCTGGAACTTCTTGAGTAGTTACTTCGGTCAAGTTTGCTGTCTGAATACTAGCTACGCCTTCCTCGGGTGTGACTGCGGATGGTTCAGTTGTGCTCGCGGCCTGTTCTGCCGTCTCTCCATCTGCTGGTTGAACAGTAGCGGTGTCCTCTCCATCGCTCTCCGGCTCCGGTTCTGGGTCATTATATGGGTCTGTCTCATTTCCATCCTCTCGCGATCGCTCGCATGGCCTAGACCAGCACATTTGAATCGGTCTTAGGCAGTCCCAGCAAAATTGAGCGCCACACTGGCATCGAACGTGAGAGCATCCAAACATTTTGGCAACACCGGTATTACAGCGCGGGCATCTCTTGTAGTCGAACTTCTTGAGGAGCTCCGTAATATCTTTTGATTCTGCACACTTGTGGCCGTCCTTCTCGAATGCATCGACTACCATTCGGCAGTCTTTACATGTGGTTTCCTTGCATTCTGGGCAGTGAATTTGTCCTCTCTCGTCCGGACCAGCTAGCCGAGGAGGCAGAAAGGCCGAACATATTGGGTTGGCGCAGTAGATGGGCTTGGTAGTGTTAAACTCCTCAAATCGTGTTCGGTATTTTGCGTACTCTGAGGTCGGAACAATGCCTCTTGCCATGTCGTAGTGCTTGACTTTGCCACAACATCTTGCTGGAAATCTTTCTGGGTCTCCTAGGACAGCTGTAAAGTCCGACTTCAGACAATCATAACACCAGGCAGATTTACAGAAGAAGCATGGCTTCACATAAGGTCCTTCCAGTTCTTCGCAGCATATCTGACAGCGTGGTAGCGGTACCGACTCGCGGTCTTCTGCTGTCCTCATCTTCTTGCGAGATGGCTCTGAGGCTTCCACATCGGCATATTGGAAGGTTCGACGAACGCCGTTGCCTAAATCGAAGGTGGGATGAGTTGCGAGGGCCATTGCTGCTTCGGCTGCTGTAGTGAAATCCACGATAGCGTCAATTTTGCCCGGCTTGTCTTCGTTCCAGCTTAGTCCTGTGAAGCCGGATAGGTTTTTGAGGTCAAGGCTAAGGTCGGTGATATCGGTAGTGTTGGGAATATCAGAAACTGTCAGTGAGTAAGAACCTTGCTCAGACAGACAGCCAAGGAAGAAGAAATCAGCATCCTCCTGGCAGGCTAGCTCGGCAAGAGATATATGGTTGGAAGTCTTGTCGAGCTTTGGAACAGGTAGGGCAGGTGCTTGGAACGAGGCATCAGGCAGCCTCCGCCGTCTTCGGAACAAACGCATAAGTATATTGCACGCCATGGTGACGAAGATGAGCAAACAAATAGCTTCTACAACAGCGATAACAGTGATGATGATGATACTTACAGGTACAGTCATGCTGGTCAACACATCTTTATATACATGGCGCATAGTGCTGGCGGTCAGCTCTGCAGGTGAGGTAGCCTTGCTTGACTCACCCATCATCAGGCAACTGTGGACTAGCTCGAACCGAGATGGAGAGGAGCCTTGCAGGCGCCTTGATTGGCGGAGGCAGTAAGGACCCCCGTGCACCGCCCTCAACTGGCGGCATGCTGTCATCCGATAAAAGTACATTGATGAGTACCATTTTCGAGTCAACAATTGCAATGAACGAGCTCTATGGAAGCGAGAGGTGAAGCTTGGGGGATGACAGTGAAGCCGGATCGCCCAGGGCGTCCCGCAGCGTCACAGATCTCGGTGTTTGATTATGCCGGGTGTGGCTTGCAGGAATGCCTTCCGATATGCTTTTTCCGATCTCCAGCGATCAACAACGTGATCGTCATCATTTCTTTCTGCGCTCTCAGATGCTTCACATTTCTGATGGCGAGAGTTGACCGACCATGGTTGGCAACAGTTAACATTCGCTCCCTTCGTTGCCATTGATGGCTTCACCCGGCTTGCTGAGTCGCAGTATCTGCGCTCGCTGCCTTACAAGGTCTTTGACGACCTATGTGGCATTGCCTTCATCTCGAATCCCGCTCCGATCGTTCTCATGGACTCCGTACCGTACCGCCTTTACGCCACCAAACCCATCATCTCTGGGCAAGGCTACGCCAGCAAAGCAATACAGAAGGACGAGGAAATGGTTACGGCGACTAGCATACTTGGCAGCTTTCACCGGCACAGCCTGGGCAGTTGACAGAACCTTCTACGCCTCGGCCATGACTCGCTCTGCTCGCACATTCGGAAATGGACTATGGGTAGCGCTCGACTACAAAATCAATTTTCGCGAAAACCCACCCTTCGCCCACGATGTCACAGAAGTGCACGAACGCAGCGCCCGCCGCCTCTTTGAACTGCTGCGGACCAACGGCGGGTTGTACCTCAAGATCGGACAAGCCATTGCCATGCAGAGCGCTATACTCCCTCCCGAGTTCCAGAAAATGTTCGCGCGCATGTTCGATGATGCACCGCAGAACGATTGGGAGGATGTGCGCAAGGTCATAATGGAAGACTTTGACGGCAAAACCCCAGAAGAAGTCTTCAACGTTTCCTTCACTGGCGACCCCAGGGCCGGAATAATGGAGAAGAAAGCTCGTGCCAGCGCCTCCGTAGCACAAGTCCACTGGGCGCGTCTTTCCGACGGCCGCGAGGTAGCAATCAAGATCCAGAAACGGGAGATCGCACAGCAAGTCGGCTGGGATCTTTGGGCCTTTAAGGTGGTGGCAAAGATATACACATATTGGTTTGATATACCCATGTACAACCTCGTGCCTTACATCACAGAACGTTTGATGCTAGAATGCGACTTCCAGAACGAAGCAACTAATTCTGAACGCATGGCCGAGCTGGTGAAGGGTGAACCACGCTTGCGGGACAGAGTGTATATACCGAAGGTCTACCATGAGTTGAGTTCGAAGCGGGTAATGACAGCTGAGTGGATCGAGGGCATCCGCCTTTGGGACAAAGACGGCATAACCAAGCCCTGGGCCGGTGGGTGGCGACACGGCTCCCCTGGCGCGGACGGCGAACCCCTCCCAGTGCCTGCCTCCCTCCCCCGTCCCACGAACCCACGAGACTACTACGGCCACCTGAAGCCCGAACGCTCTTCCTGGCGTGGCAAAGACGGCCGCGGCGGTCTCGGCCTTAATCTGAAAGAAGTGATGACAACAATGGTCGACCTCTTCTCCGCTCAAATGTTCCTCTGGGGCTACGTCCACTGTGACCCTCACCCAGGCAACATCTTCATCCGACGCCTTCCCAATGGTCACTCCCAGCTCGTCCTCATCGACCATGGCCTCTACGTCAACATGTCTCCCTCCTTCCGCCACCAATACTCTCTCTTCTGGAAATCTCTTATGACTTTCGACAACCAGACACTGAAGGACGTGGTAAAGGAATGGGGCGTGAACAATTCGGAAGTCATGGCGAGTGCAACACTGATGAGGCCGTATGAAGGCGGAGAAGGCTCGGTGAATAAGAAGTTAAGGGCGATAGGCAATGAGAAAGACAAAAAGAAACGACAATACGAAATGCAACAAGCGATGCGCAAAGGCATCCGAGAGATGCTCGCGGACGAGAAGAAGTGGCCTCGCGAACTGATTTTCATTGGCAGGAATATGAGGATTGTACAGGGAAACAACCAGTACCTTGGTAGCCCTGTCAACCGAATTAAGATTACTGGGCAGTGGGCCAGCAAAGCGCTCACTGAAGACCCAAACCTGAGATGGAGTGAGAGGTGGCGCCACTATGGCTCTCATTTGTTATTCAAGACGGTCCTCTGGACAACCGATCTGTATTTCTACTATGCCAAGGTGCGGCAATGGCTCGGCAAAGGCAAAGGCATGGACGACGATATTGAGGAGCAAATGCGAAGGATGGCTGCAGACTATGGCGTTGAGATGCAACATGGTGTATTTGAGGGATAGATGCTGTGTCGGGAATAGAGACATCTCCTTTCAATGCTTTGTTAGCATAGCGTGTGGCATTTTGTTTGTTGATAGGAATGCTAGATACCCACGGTGGGTTTGAGGGTGGATAGATTAGATCGATGACAATAGAGCTCTAATCGTATTTAGGTGATATGGTAGTCTTATCTCACTTGTTTGGATGCGCTCATGAAAGCATGAACCAGAACCTGCGAGCTCGACAGTTATCCCCAATCGGCACCTGTGATTCGAATCCTTCGTGTCAATCTTGTAAAAACCATAAGTATGAACCAAATCAAACAAGCAAGAGCATTTATGGCCTAATGGTAGAACGATCATGGCTTCAGGTAACTCGAGGAGCATTGATTCCAGCCACAAACTTCTAATAGAGATCAAACAACGGCGACGCATCATACACCTTTGGGAGTGGCGTGCCCCAGGCCGCTGGTATCCTCAACCAAATCGTGATTGACACTCCTTTGTCATCCAAATACTTGCGAAACGGTTGGTCCGGTTCCAGGGCACCCACACTGATGGCAACAGACCGTCTATCTGACGGCCTTAACTCGTGCAGATCAAGCCGTTTGAGGTTGGGAAACACATTGTCTTTACGATCCACTATTTCAAATATACAAGGCAGATTGCCGAAAGTGTTCTCCTCGAGACCGGAACTCATGGTCTGCCAATAAGTGGTCCATAACTCAGAGCCCTCCTTGTAGTTGGCTAGCATGCTTGGCCAGCGGTAGAAGAGTCCTCTGGTTCTCACGAGGGTGATGCGGAGGCTTTGGATGTTTCGTGGTAGTAGCTGGTGGACATTGGTGGCGTGACCGATGGAATCATCTGTCGTATCGAAGAGATAGGACTCAGCTATCTCAAGGGTGTGTAAGCTTTTAAAACGTGAAAGGTCGAGTTTGGTATTGTCAGGGTGCTTTGTCTGTCGGTCGAAATCCCTGATTTTCAAATACTGAAGAGTGCCTCGCACTGGTTTTAGGAGTTTCCCAAGCCTCGCAGGGCTGAATATGGTGCTGGGCGGGAATGTGTATTTCTTCTTCCAAGAATCTGAGAGAGACACCGCTTCGTTGTCAATGTACATGGAGGGAATGCTAAGCTTCACGAGCTTCGGAGTTCTAGGCAGCATGAATCTTAGCACGTCCTCGTGTAAGAGCTCGCCAGTGCAATTAATTTCCTCCAGATTGGAGGCTGCGAATACCAGGCTGTCCGGATGGGCACCATCTATAAATTCACGGTCTGTCATGGGTTTCTGACGGACGTCTGGAGGCGCAATTGGCCCATTGACCGTGATTCGAATCAATCTTGGAAGCATGCAAAGCTCAAAGAATAGGTTTGTATCGATTGAATGACCGGTCGCTTTGTCAATGCTTAGAGTCAGGCGCTCAAGGTTTTGAAATCGCGGCTTGCGGGAAAGCATGTGTGCCATGTCCTTGAACATATCGGCCCGTTGGAATCTAAGCTCCAGGTCTCTCAGAAACTTCATATCTCCAAATCT